>BMAO01019870.1:54726-66795 GCA_019973975.1 Trichonephila clavata | reverse complement strand
AACTTTTAATGAATTATATAAATAAGACTTTAAATTAATAGATTGCATTAAGTGCTTCAGAAAAAATAGCTTCAAAATCAATGCAAGCACCGAAAATGTGAGAGCAGATTTAGAAGAGTAAAATAAAAAATCTCTTGTAGCTAGATATCTTCCAAAAATTCTAATTGTGTCCGTCCCCTTCGAATTAGCTAACACCGAGTATCCTGTGAGTGGAAGAAATGTCCATTTTCTGACCCCACTTGCGAAGGGGAGAATGTTACATAAGAAAATAAGAGAAAACATATCGAACTTCACGTTTTAACATACCTCGAACCCTTCAAGGTTCAACACATAAGAAAACTGATATTAAACGTATGTAGTAAAAAATAAGTAAATAAGTTGCATTAGATGTAATACTAGATTCACAATACTTGAAAAAAAAATTCAAAATATAATTCAGACAAAAATTAAATCCAGGGATTAGCTATTTTAGTCCGGGATTTGGAAAAACCACCGGGATCCTGGGGCTGAAACCCTAAAAGGTGTTCATAAATAGTTCAACTCTGAAGATGTTTTTGGATTTATTATAGAACCCGCCATCTGAAAGCACAGTGATGCACTAACAGATGATTCTTATGATGAAAAAATCAAAGCAAATAATGTGCTGAAATTCTGTTTGATTCCTAAGAAAACGTTCAAGAGACTGAACAAGACCCAAGGTTATTTAATGTTCAGAAAATACAGTATTTTTACACCAGAATGCAGTGGTTTGGAAAACATTCAGTTCAAACCAGTCTCAAAATCCACACCGTGTAATGTATTTTTATGTACATATATCGTATGTATCGGTCGATATTTTATATATATATAATATATATATTGTTAGAATTTTATATTTTATAAGTTTCAAAATAATTTTTTTTGTATTGTAAGTTATTAGTTTGTGTTCTCTGGTTATTCAAAATTATAAAATTTTAAAATTCCGTTTAAAAAAACCATACTGTATTTTTATATTATGAGAATATTTTAAATCTCCTTGCACTGACGGTACTTTAAAGAAACAATTTAATTAATTAATTCTAGCGGATTAAATTTTCTAAGGTTGAGTATTTTATTATTTATATCCTTAATTTTCAATATAGTGATAAAAAATATTACTCGGAAAAAATTGCCGTAATTAATAATGCTGTAGATAAGGAGTTCAAGCAAATATCAGTTGGGATAAAACTAGATAAAAATATCTAGTCTTCTTACTTTTTTTTGCATTGTACACATTTCACATGGCCTTAAAGACATCCCGTTTGTTTCTATTTAAGGAAGATGTTCTTCTAAGTAATGAAAATCAGTTGTATTTGTATTATAGTTGCTGTTTTCTCCTGCATTGCTGTCGTGGCCATGAAATAAATGCATAATAAATGATTCCCTAAATTGACGCATTATCATCTTCTTATTCCCTCGATTTCTTTGGTTATAGAACAGAGCATTCTGCAGGAAGATTTTGAAATAGGTTAGAGCAATTTTTTGTACATACGGATGGTTTTCCTAAAGCCTGATAGTTGTTACTTATCGGTACATTTTTATTACTTTACAATTCTTATAACTACCATCACTTTACAGATTTTTCCCGGTGAGGATCATTACACATCGGTGTTAAAATCTGACGTAATATTACACACTGTACAGAAATCTAACATACCATTACACATCTGATTTCTTTAGATGAAATTAGGTAAAGAGCTTGAAAGAGAAAACAAAAAGAAAAAAAATATTTGTATATGAAGATTTTTATTGAAAAAAAAAAAAATTACGAGGTAACTTGTAAGGGACACTCAGTACACAGGAAATTTATAAAGTGACGCTAGCTATTAATTATCTTGAGGGGATTTTAAAGTGAGGACTTTTTAGGCGTGTTTTGGTGAAGAGTGAATTTAACTGAAGCACCAGGTTCGGGTCCATTACGCTACTTGGTTTTTTTCCGGTTCTAGTAGGAAACTGTGCTGGTGTTGCGAAGTTTTGAAATAAAAACGTTTTAGGAGTGTTTTTTTTTTTTGTTAAAATTCAAGCACACTTTTTGTTGTAAAGCAGTGCTTCTCAAACTTTCAACACACACACACATTTGTGACCCTATTTTCAGTCATAACTTTTATTGCACCCCCTTATACAAAAACAATGTATTGAATTCAATGATAATGTTCTTTGACGCTAAAACTACAATATGACTTTAATTATAAACCGTACAGATTATCGAGATAAGTATAAAATTTTGTAAATTATTTTGTATGTAACAAGTCCATGGTAGTCAATAGTAATTGATAAATTAATTATCATATAGATTGTGCAGTACTGATGCATTTATAACTATATCAGTACAATTGTATATTTTGTTTTTCATTATCTCAGAATGCATTTTATTTTTCTTCCTTTCAGTAAATTAATTACTATTATATATATATATATATATATAAATCTTTTATTTTCGACTTTTCAGTATGCTCGAGCCCCCTAGTGGGGCACGCCCTACAATTTGAAAAACGCGGCAGCACACACAAAGTTTAGTTTTTAAATATTACTGCCATGCAGCCCACTTTTACTCAACTTATGCGAATGAACGAGAAAAAAGAAGCGCAAGCGAAAATAATTGAAAAAAATTATTCTTAGGTAGAAATTGAAAGAGGGATTCTGGTATGGGGGGGATTTCATATTTCAAAGTTTCTTATAAATTTACAAACATCCGTTAAAAACCTGAGGTCTTAACGTGTTGTCTAGTAAAGGTGAGGTAAATTTTTCCGTTGAACATTGCTTATATGATCAGTAATGTTTAAAAATGTTACAAAACTTGACTTGCAGTATTAGAAGAAATCTGTAAAACAAGTACATGAATAGCTTAAAATCGTTGAACGAAAAAAATTCTTTTGAAATCCTCAGAGTTTATAAAATATAAGGAATTTGTCTTCAACTTCCCTGCGACCAGTGGCGGCGCGAGACCTGAGCTTAATGTGGGCAAGGTACATTTCGCGAGGCCCTCAGATGGCGTAAGAAGAGTGTTTATGAAATAAAAACCAATTTTTATTCATAAAGAAAAAAAAAAAACTTTTTACCCATATTTATTTTGCAGATTAAACAGTAATGAAAAAAGAAGAAAAACATTAAAGAAACATAGATTTTTTACTTTTAGTTTTGCTGAAAGTTTTTCCTGACCCATTGTATTTCTTATATATTTTTTTTTATCAGTTTTGAATTCTGAAAAGTTTCTCTCAGCAGAAGCGGTACTTTAGGTATTGTTAGCAAAATTCGAAAGACAATGTAAATATTTGGGAACATTTCTTTCAAATCGTTCTCTATGACATATTTAGAGGCAGATGTTTCACGTCTGTAAAGGTATTGGGTAAATTTGGGATAATATTTTTTGCAATTCTTCATATAATTCCTAAGGTTTAGAGTCACTGCTTTCATCTACTTGAAGGACTGTGTGTGCAAATCTTGACAGTTTTGGCAGAATTTGCTCTTTTGGAGTATTTTTACCTTGTTTAAGTCATAGAGAAAACCAAAACTTTCAAATGTTGATTTAAAGACATAAATTTTGAATTCATATTACTTATCACAGAATCAGTCATGGTATTAAACAAGTCTGCTTCAAACCGGCTTTTGACAGATTCTGTAGGTTGATTGCTGCTTTCATAATCATGCATTCTTTTATTTTTGGATATCCTTTTATTTTTAAAATATTTTGGCAAATCATAATTGCTTTTCTCAATGAACTTGCGAGCCTCAGACAAGCATTTTCCAAATCCAGTTTGTCCACACTCTTTGATCCAGCTACAAAATGTACACAAATGCTTAGGAGTAATATGTAAATGGGCTTGTATTCAGGTTCCCATATTTTGAATATGGTATTGACATGCATTAATAACTCATACCATACATGTAATGATACGATAAATTCCAAACTAGACATTTCATTTAAAACGGAATCGCAATCACTGAGTGTGTCGGATTGTTCTGTTTGGTTTTTTAAGTTTTCTATGTATTCAACAGCGTCACCAAATTGTAATAATGCGGCCTTCACCATATCAATTCTGCTTTTCCACCTTGTGTCTGATAAAGGCTTAATAGTAAGCTTTAATTTATCTTTGATAATTTTTCAGCGTTTGCTAAAACTTGAAAATAGCAAAAAATATTTTCTCAATTAAGTAAAAAAAATGCTTTTGTTGCCACCAACGAATTAGCTGTATCTACCAATAACAGACTACATAGCTATATGATAACCGCAAGAAGTTAAAAAATGTCCTGGGATTTATATTTAAAATTATAGTCTTAGCTCCACTATTTATGCCTACCACATTTCCACCATTCTTGTATCCTTGTCCACGAAAGTTCTGAATATCTAAGCCATTTTTTTTTAGCTCTCCCAGTACTGCATTGGTCAAATATTCTCCAATCGTTTCAGTGACAGCAAAAAGTCCGATCAATTTTTGTTCTATACTTCCAGTTGATGTACTACACTATCTTAAGATGGTTGACATTTGTTAAATTCTATTACAGTATCTAGTGCAGTTGAGTAAAAAGAATAATATTTTGCTTCTTTTATCCTACCAATCCTTTCACATTACAATCCTTTTCATATTTTACATGATTATGGTCAACTCATTTTGAATATCGTGGCTTAGATAATGGTGTGCAAGTTGTTCATTACCATTGCGATTTACGTGACCCAGTAACGTAAGGCCATGTTTAGATATCTAAATAAGTCTATGAAGTTTCCAGAATTCTTAGTGTCTTTATATGTTTTGAGAGATTCTATGTGACCTCTAAATGCCAGATTATGATAGGCTAAGAAATTTATGATATCAATTAATCTCTAAAACAAAATTGTAGCAACGTTTTTGAGATTAAAAGAATTCGCCTTTTGTTTTCTCGGTCTAACGTTTTTTCCCGTGCTTTATTCCCTTCTCTTCCCTTCCATTGGAACATATAGGTCACATGTTATTTAGTATTCTCATGTATGTGTAAAATACTACTTTAGTGTTTCCAATCACTGCACCCTTCCTGTACCATTTGAGTTTATGAATTGGCAAATAGTCTGCATGGAAAACAAACAGAAAACTTTATTTTTAGAACTTTAGTAAACCAACCAGAGAAGACGGTGAGTTTCAATATTATTTAGTTTTCTTGAGGAATGAAAATTGGAAAAGTGTCAATGACCATCATCTTTAGGATAATATTCATCACTGATATTTAACTGCGGTGTGGGACCGCTTTAAATTATAGCATAACCGGTGAACATATCTGTCATGGGAAACGTACACAATCCCGGGTCAAAACTGTAAAATGCTTTTTTCACTACGTCACTGTCATCTCTGTTCACAGGCGAAGAACTAATCTCAATCTCTTCTTTTTGATTGTGACTTATGTTACTCAACGTGAACACAGAAGTCTCAGCGTCAGATTATGATTGGAAAGCTTTTGTTTCTATTTCCGATTTTCGTCGTTCGGTATCAATAGTCGGTGCATCTGGAATAACTTCCAAATTCAACGGAGCCTCGGATACGGTTAAATGTTGTTGAGAAGTCAAAGGAAAAGATTAATTTGATTCTGTACGGCCAGATTCAATCTGACTGAGAAAGTCCATTATAATTGAACATCAAACCTGGTTGGATACAACTCTTTTCACTTTTCTTTTTCTTTTTACTGAACCAGATTCCCATTTTCTCTCTTTATCTTTCTCTCTTAGTGCCTTACCCTGACATGATTGATAAATTATATAAAATGCCCAGTACTACTATTATTTATTCTCATATCAAATACTTTTAAAATTTATTAATATGATATAGAAAACATGAACCGAGACTGCGTCTGCATGCGATGGTTTTTAATTGACTTTCTAATGATTGGAAGTCCCGAGCTACCGGGACTCCTGCGATAGAAGCTTAACTCCAGCTAATGTTGCCAGACTAAATATGAACGAATGAGCTGAAACGACAAAGTTGAGAAATTTTTAATAAAATAAAATGGAGAACAACATTTTCATGAATTATTTATTCATATACCTTCATGCACCGATAAATAGAATATATTTTTTTAAAAAGTCGATGTATCAATTTTTCGATATCTTACGGCAAAAAACAGATATAGCGGAAACTTTTCTAATTTATTAATTATAAAAAACCTGTGGCATGCCCTTTTGGATTTTCCTTACTTTTCGTTTAATTCATTTCGGCTTTGAGATGCGAGGCCCTATGCACCGTGAGGCCGTGGGCAGTGGCTCCACCACCCATGCCTTACGCCGCCTCTGCTTGCGACCACAGTTCTAAAACATAAAAAGGAAAACGAGTTGCATAGGTTTCGCTTCCAACAACAAATGGAATGTATTAATTCATCGTATTATGTCGTTGAAAGTGTTAGATAAGCTACTTTAAACTGAAACAATGATACGCTCTGTTCCAAGAAGGAAAGAAATCTGGGATCTATTTTTTCAGAAGCAGAATGAGCATGTGACGGGTGCTTACGCGTTTCACTAACCTTCTCTCAAAGTCTTTTAAATTGTATTTATTTTGACCAATCCCCACTGAGAGCTGAAAGTGTGACTTATGCAAATAAGATAGTTTCGGGTTTAGCAAGTTCGAAAGAGATATAAAAGGGAGTAATGAAATGAAGAGTAGAGGATGACTAAGCGGTTTGATAGAGTAGAACTCCGTGTTTGGGATTGAAAAGTAAACTACGTGGTTGCTTAAGAAGGTGTTTCTAAGCGTTTAGTTTAATGAAGTGAAATTTGATAGAGGAAAGAAGATTATTGAAAAAGATTCATTAAGGCGGTTCAGAAGTTATTGAAGATATCCTAGATTATAGCCACTTCATAAATTCTACTAGTTTCCAAGTTCCTTCTGAAGAAGATTTCAGGTCTGTAATATTTGTAGTTTAGATTTAAATGTGTAGTTTGATTGTACGTGTTATTCCCCTCGTGATATCAGTTAGTATTCCGTCGTCCATAATTGAATTCTGATAATACTCCATGATAATTTATTGTTCTTAAAGTTGATTATTAATTGTGAATTTCTATCTTAAAGAAATAATAAATAAGTGATTTATTATTTGAGTAGTCATTAATTATGAATCCTACATATCCTAACATAGATAATATGCAAAGGGGTAGTGGGAGACTACGACACTGGCGCCCAAACGAAATACCGGAATTAAGAGCAGGTGCAGGATTTAGAGTTTTGCCGGAGTTATTTTTTTCGGGTAAAAAAATGTGTCTGAGTTTATCAATAATATGATGATAATATAGCTTACTATGAAATACCGGCGAATCTATCGTGTGCATATTTAAAAGGTCATTTAATTGGGAGAGCGTTAGACTGGTTTCAGGTCATCGGCTTCGAGTGTGTAAATGAAGAAGCGACTGCATTTGCAACACTTAAAAAGAAATTATCAGATAGTTTTCCGGTAATACGGAATAAATCAGAGCTAGAAGCTCAATTTTTTTCGTCAAAACAACGGAGAGGTCAAGCCCCGTCAGACTTTATTTTTCAGTGTTAAAAATACATAAAACCTTGGAATTAAATTATGATGAGATAAAATTGATTGATCACATAGTAATGCGACTAGAACCCCAAATAATGGATTATTTAGAAGTTCGAAACCCCACAACGAAAACTCAATTGATAGAGTTGGTAGACGGTATGAGGAACGTCATAACTGCAGGGAAAATCAGGGTTCGAGTAATAATTTTGCTAGACGAAGTTGGGATGTGAGTAGGAATCCTGAGGAAAGAAGGAATAATAGAAATTGGAGAGATACTGGGGTCGGAAATAGTCAAAATGATCAAAGAGGACTAGGCAGGGGTGCGAATAATTTTTCTCGTCGTAATTATCAAAATCAAGGATTCGAGGTGGAAATCGATACAATCAGCCAAATCAGAGAACAGACCGGTATCAGAACCGTAGGATGGTGGTTAGGAAGGGTCCTAATGATGATTCAGCAAAACAGAATTGGAGGCGTGTTGATTGCAACAGCGAAAGGCAAAGAAATGCCAATTTAAACTTTCAAAGAGATCGTATTGAGTCAAATCCTCCTAATAGAATTAGACTTAATTCATTGAGATTATCACCAGTTGAACTTCCGTATGTGCCGATTTTGTTGAATGATACTTTTTTAAAAGCGCTCTGGGATACAGGTGCGGAAAAGTCATTTATTTCAGAAAAAACGTACCGGTCATATTTTTCTTTCTGTCCTTTAAAAAAATCGTTAGCTGAAGTAGTTACAGCTCAAGGGTCACAGTGCAGAAATTTAGGCACAGTTGAGTTGAAAATTAAAATAAGAGAATTTTCGCAGTTATGGAAATTTCATGTGATTGCTGAGATGCAATATCCATGCATCCTGGGTGTTGATTTCATGTCATACGCGAAAATTAGTTTTGATTTCCTGTCTAAATCGTTAATCATTCCGGATTCGAAAACGGAAAAAGTGGCAATTTTGGACGAACCGGTTCAAATAGATTTATCTAACACTAAGTTAAATTCAAAACAAAAGCAAGAATTGCAGATTTTGTTTAAAGAATTTCATGGGTTGTTTTCGCTTAAGCCTGGTCTAACACATGTATTTTGTCATGAAATTGACACGGGGATAGTCCTCCTGTTTTTTCGAGACCTTATCGCTATGACAGGGTCAAACAGGGTATAATCGACTACCATGTTCAGAAGATGTTGGGTGATGGAACAATAGTTCCAACAACATCGCCCTACGCGTCTCCAGTTGTTTTATGTCGGAAGAAAAAACGGGTTGCCGTTAGATGACCCAGAAGCTTATAGGTTTGCAATAGATTATAGGAAGTTAAATGCGGTCACGAGATATCCGCGATATCCGCACCAATAATTGATGATTTGATCACTAATATTCCGCACACCGAAATTATGACATCACTTGATTTACGCAGCGGATACTTTCAGATGGCAGTAGACCCCAAAGATGTGCATAAGACGGCGTTTGTTACAAAAAATGGTACTTTTGCATTTACTCGCATGCCATTTGGCCTTTCGGGGGCAGCTCCAAATTTTCAAAGGGCCATTGAGATGATCCTCAGGCCAGTCCTCGGCCGTTTTGCCCACTGTTATATGGATGACGTATAATCGCGTCTCCATCTTTTGAAAGCCATGTAGAACACTTACGGGAAGTATTCAGATTATTGCAGGAGGCTGGTTTGACATTGAATCGCGAGAAATGTCATTTCGCGAGGGAACAATTACGTTATTTGGGTTTAGTTATTAATAAAGAAGGAGTTAAAACAGATGAGGAAAAGTAAAAGCAATTATTGAAATGAACCTCCGAAAACGGCAAAACAAATAGCAAAATTTTTAGGAATGACGGGTTGGTATCAAAAGTTTATTAAAAACTACGCAGACATGTGTGAACCCTTATATAATTTAAAACGAAAAAACTCTAAGTTCCATTGGTCGGAATCAGCGCAGGAAGCCTTTGATCGTATTAAGAAAGCACTGACAGAAGCTCCAGTGTTACAATTACCAGATTTTTCCCAGCCGTTTGAACTCTATACGGATGCGAGCTCAGTGGGGTAGGAGCAGTATTGACACAGAATAATAATAGCGTTTGCATCGAGAACTTTAAACCGAGCAGAAAGGAATTATACTGTGACGGAACGTGAATGTTTAGCTGTCATATGGGCATTAAATAAATATCGCACGTATTTCGGATCCTTGCCGGTTAAAGTGATAACAGACCATGCTGCACTTACCAAATTAACGAAGGGAAAGAATTTGTCATCTAGAATGATAAGGTGGACGCTTAAGTTGGCAAATTTTAATGTAGAATGGGAACATCGCCCAGGTACGCAAAATTTAGTGGCTGATATGTTGTCTAGAAACCCGTTAGAAAGTAATGAGAACCAAAAGTGTCTTGTGCGGTGATTAGATCGTTAGTATTATCTTCTAGAGAACAGTTAAGAGAGGAACAGAGAAATGACCCGGAGCTGGGCATATAATGAAGTTTTTGGAAAATCCGGACGATAGTTCTGTTAATGAATCGATCTGCAGAAATTGGTCCAATGACTTTAAAATCGTTGACGGTTTGCTATATTATGCAAAGTATACAACCACACTAGGTGAATTAAGGGTATTTATACCTAAAACATTACGTAAAGATGTTATGCGAGAATTTCATGACTCGCCTATGGCAGGTCATTTAGGCAAAAAGAAAACCTACTTAAAATTAAAGGACGCGTGTTATTTTCCGTACATGAGGAAATACATTTATAAATATGTAGCAACCTGCGACCAATGCCAAAAATTAATTATAAAAACGGATTACCAGCTGGTCAATTAATTCCCATAATAACGAATTTTCCGAATGAAATCGTGTCTTTAGATTTGTTAGGCCCATACCCTGCAACTAGTCCAGAACGCTATAGATTTATTTTAGTAATTACGATAATTTTTCTAAATGGGTTGAAATAGTTCCCTTAAGGAAAGCTTCGGCTAAAGCAATTGCCAATGCATTTTTTGAGAATTATATTGCGCGTTATGGAGCTCCTGTAAATTTCACCGACAACGGTCCCCAAATGATATCCGAAGTTTTGAGCAAGTGTGTCGCAGATTGCACATAAAACACGTTAAAACTGTGGTATATCGTCCACAAGCTAATCAAACAGAAAGAGTTAATCGCACTCTTTTAAAAATGATTTCGAGTTTTGTCGCGGATAATCACACTAACTGGGATCAATTTCTGCAAGAGTTCGGTTATGCGATTAGGACAGCAGTACATGAGACAACGGGTAAAACACCGGCGGAATTATTTTTAGGTCGAAATTTAATCACCCTTTTCAGAAATTAGTTATGGTAACTGATGGATCAGATTTAGTTTGTGGGAACATAGAAAGGTTGTTTGAGGAGGCTAGAGTTCATACAAAGCGCCAGCAAGAGAAGTGGGCGAAATATTATAATAAAAAGAGGCGTGAAAATAATGTGAAAGTTGGTGATCTAGTATTAGTTCAAACTCACCCGTTAAGTTCAAAATGTAAAAAAATAGTAGGTAAATTTATGCCAAAGTTTGAAGGCCCATATAAAGTTCTGAGTGTAAAAAATAATAATAATTTAGTAATATTAAAATTTGGTAAAAGAATAACGGTTAATGTGGACCAGGTGAGAATTTACCATCAAAGAGAAGACAGTGTTGCCGAGTCGGAAAGTAACACTAGTAGTGATCATGGTGCAGTGACATCAATCAGGTCAGATGATGCGCAGTCGTCATTGGTGCAATCGGAGAATGATAGGGGTGGTCGTAAAGGATCGAAATCAGGAAATGTAAATGGTAGTAGAGATATAGTTGCGAATAGACGCGATGGAGTGGAGGTGAGAAAAAAACGTGGACGGACGGAATCTACTGTTTCTTCGGGGGATGGCGCGTATAATTTCAGGAAAAAAGACCTTTACTGAGAGAGAGAAAGAGGAAGGCCTGATCTGGAGAAATGTACAAAAGAAGAGACCAGAGGCCCAAGTAGATCGCGAGAAAAGAAAGATTTCCTCGTCAATGTCCTCTCGTCCTCCAGGAAGCGTTATAGAAAGGTGGAAGAAAATAGTTCTGAAAGAGCAGTTCCAGGACCATCCCACAGATTCAAGTACAACAGACCTCATCAGGAAAGGAGCTGTCCATACAATCTTCGGAGCCGACGTCGAGTGGACAACAGCCAAGTTCCAGTTCTCACAGAAGAAACAACGCCTCAGCAGGAGCATATCAACTTCAACGGACTCGATGGAAGAGGAGACCCAGAAGGTTGGAGCGCAGAGTGGACAACCCTAGGACAAGGTCATCCAGCACAGAAGCCATGGTGGGAGACAAAGCCTATGCAGATTGGATCTAAAGACTAGTCAGGTTGTATAATTCTAATTTGTTTATTTTTCCTCTGACAGACAGTTCGGAGTATTTTCCATGTGGGCTAGTCTAATTTTTTTTGTAAAGTTAACGTACAAAAGTGTCACTGAGTTGTGTGCATTTTCATATCGGTTGAAAAGACTTTTGTATTTAATTTTTTTCCAAATTGTGGAAAAACATTTGTTGAATTGCAATTGTTTTGCTACACAT
>BMAO01019870.1:0-39710 GCA_019973975.1 Trichonephila clavata | reverse complement strand
AATCACATCTGGCTCTCGGTGAAGATTGGTGGAAATAAATAAATTATTTTAAGGAAAAAAAGAAGAGGTTAGTAAAAGACCGTATAGATCCGTCACAAGGTGATCAAGTCTACTAAATTCTTCAGAAAATTATAATCAAGATTTCAGAAAAAAGGAACAAGAGGCAATTAATTTATCAAAACTCTAATTTGAAGAGGAAGCTGGACAAGCTTCGCAGAGAACAAAAGAGAAAAATTATTTTCGGTGAAAGTAAAAGAATTGGTTATATGAATTTTTAAAAGAAGGGAAATTTTCATTTTGAAGTCATTTTATGTCATATACGATAACACAAGCTAAATAGCTGAGATTTATTAAACTGTAATAGAACACTTTACTTTACTTTTTGATGGGAGATTATTACCTGAAATTAAGAAAATTACATGAAAGCTACAGAAAACCTACAATAACGATATTGAATCTTTTAATTTTGATGATATGAATTGGATCAGTTTTTACTATTTTTAAAAGAAAACAATGATACATAATGAAAAATGCACTAGAGATTTATCAAATTTCAAGATATATCCTAAAATAGCTACTTTCCCTAATCTAGAGAAACTTTTGAAAATATTTTTAACAGTACCGATATTGAATGCATTAGGGGAGGGTTCTTTTTCAGTTTTCAAGCGTGTTAAAAATTATATAAAAGTACTACGGGAGAAAAGACAAATTGAACAACAGTGCCATGTTATATATAGAACAAGATGTTTTGGTCAAAATAGATACGGCAAACCTAATTGATGAATTTCCCAAAGAGAAATCATGAAGAAATGTTGTATTGTAAAATTGTAAACTCTTTAGTAAGGTTTACGATTTTTTTTAAACACAGTTAAGATTTTTCTTCAGCCATTGAATTTTTTATTATTAATACATTTTATATTGAGAATTTAAGGTCAGCGAATCTTTTCACTATTTTAATTTTTCGACTCTTGAGCCACGGGCCACAAATCTTTTACTGCTAGGAACCTTGAACTATCTTAATCGCCTCCACTTACGGTGGTCATTCTAGTACTCCTGTTCTTGCATTAACGCACACGAACCTATCATCCAGGTCGACACTCTCTCTAAAAGACCTCGTGGATGGATGCGGTCATCGCCTAATGTACCTACAGGTCGAATACAAAAGTCCACAACCATAGCTATGAAAGCTCATTCGCTGGAATTTCAAGAAGGCCTGATGGGACAGGTATTCTCAAACCTGTGATGAATATATCACCGAAGATCTAGTGAACGATAAACCTGACATATCTGTTAAAGGAATTTCACGTGTAGCTAAAGAAAGCATACCCAGGACACAAGTTAAGAAGCACTTACCTTTCTGGAATAACGATCTTTCGAAGTCAGAAAAAAACGCTTCGAGATGTCGAGCTGAAAATTCCCATAACACCGCAGATAGCATACTTCTAAGAAAAGTCCAAGCTAAACTGAAACGTGTTATCATTCTTTCCAAGAGAACCACCTATAGATCCTTTGCTGCTAATCTAGACTTCAGATAAGATGGCCCTAAGGTACACAGGTTCGTCACTCACCAAAATAATGAAATGCTATGTAGCACTGGGACATCACCAATAGAGCACCAATAGCAGCAAATGACAAGTTACTTACTAGCCCCCAAAAGTTGCTACCACCCTCGGCAATAGCTATGCAGCAATGAGAAGGCTTCACATTAATGCAACAGACCGAAAATCGATTTATAACATAGGCCCTACCCCAAAAGCAATTGAACGAGGTTCTCTCCTCTTAAATAAGGACATTTCTTACGGCGAGCAACTTCTTGAGACCAGTTCAATGAAGGAAGAAAAGTCTGTCGGACCAGACGGGGCTCTCTCAGAACTCATCATTAACCTTTGTTCTCTGGTTTTGAGAATTTTCCTTAAACTCATCAATTTAACATGGAAAACACAAGTACCCCACCAATGGAGAAAAAGCAGAAGTTATTTCGTTGCTGAAAAAAAGAAACCTGAAAACAGTCTTGATAGCTATAGGCCCATTTCACTCACAAGAATTTGCTGTGAAGTTACTGAGAAAATGGTTGAATGCAGTCTTCAGAAGTTTTATGAGACAAAAGGCGCCATTAGCGACTATCAAGCAAGAATTCGCAGGCATTTATCCACTATGGACCAAGTTGTTAAACTCACCCTGGCTATATAGAGGGCTTTCACCGAAAGCAATACACCCTTGCTATGTTGATGGATTTCAAAGCTTCATACGACAAGATGAGGCGTTATATAATGCTCCAATAACTGAAGAAACAAGGAGTAACCGGAAATATGTTGAACTGAGTATAGAGCTTCCTCTCACAGCACAACGAAGGTTTCTGAATGCCACATCTCTCTAAAAGCAGATATGTCAGGACTTGCCTCAGGGAGCATTTCTTAGTTATCTTCCCTTCAACATCATGATAGATGACCTTGATACAGCCATTCAAAAAGTACCCGGAGTGTTTTGCCTCTTCTTTGCCTACTACGTGGTAATTTGGGACACGGGCAGTAATATCCGCTCCCTGTAAGACACCTTAAATGCCTCCCTAGTTTTATCCTTCAACATGGGCCACACCAACAAAATGGAAGTCAGTGTTGAGAAGACAGTTTCCCAACTCTTCACTCAGTCTACAAAGTAGCATCTTTTCAACCTGCAATATAAAGGAATTCCTCTTAAACAAGTATATTTGTCCAAATACCTGGGAATCAATCTCGACAGTAACCTTCACTGGGGCACCCACATCACAGACACATCAGAAAAGGGCCTAAAACGTCTAAATCTGAAAATGTTAACTGCTACCGGGTAAGGAGCTACCCAGGATGTTCTATCCACAGTATATAAAACCTATATTCGTCCAGTGTTGGACTATGGATGTGTGTTTGTGATCCTGCAAGTACAACCAACCTTGAAAAGAACAACCTCGTTCAAAACAGCGCCCTCAGAATTATAACTGATATAGCCAAATCAACTCCAATTACGGCAATGTAACTCCAGATTGGCATCGAGCCTCTTGACGGTCATAGAGACAATTTCACTCTCAGATTTTGGGAGAGCGCCAGAAGAGTCGATTGCAGGAACTGGAACGAGTACAGATGTGCAACACAGAGACTCACGACTTATAGACTTCTCCTCTTTCCCATGTGGAACAACTTATAAAGAAATACACCTACCCTTCCATCTAAACGGCTCTGCACAAGACTAACCTGACATCAAATAAAGCTGAGGCCATTCCTGAAGAGCTAAAATCCTGCGCTTTGGAAAGCATCGAGCAAAGATATCCCACGAAGGAGTGGTTCCATATCTATACTGACGGTTCGTACCTACAGAAACAAACGGAGCCGGCATTGAATGGTTTGAGGACACATTACCCGTGGTAATAAAAGCCACCAATTACGATGGTGAGGCCTCAGCTGTCTGTGAAGCTACAACACAATTGCTCGCTACTGCTCGCTTTAAAGTTCCTTCAAAAGTTGTCTTCCTCTTCGACTCCCAAGCTGCGATTTCAGTCTTAAGAAGCAACACATCAACTGACTGTCTTAATACAATTCAGCGCCAAACTAAACTTGTGGAGATCATTTCATATGGCTGGTATATGGCCTTACAATGGTTCCCAAGTCTTGTTGGGATCCTCGGCAATGAGAGAGTCGACAAAAACTTCAAACAGGGAGCCTCCTTTATCAGAAATCCAACTGACCCTCAGAAGAGCATTATATCCACATACATTGACATATGTACTGCCGTGACTCGAAAGACCAAGAGCCTTGGAAAGCTATGGGAAATCCTGGCCACTGTGGGTCCCTATCCCGAGGCACCTGGAGAGAGCCGAGGCCGTTGTCCGCTTTCGCCTAACAATCGGACAGTATATTTTGGGAGTATTCCTTCACTGGCTCGACATGGGTGTTGACAAGGCTTGTCTGCTCTGCGGCCATGCCAGGATAAATGGTGACCATCTGCTCCAATACATTGGACTCTATAAATACCCGACTGACGAAGTCATCAGTCTGTACTGGGAGACTAGTAAAATGGTCAAGAAGCCAAGCACGGGCGTTGAATAAATAAATAGTGGCGCACATCAGGGTTCCCATTTCTTTTATTGAGAACATTTTATAAATTTCCGTGCACCACAAAGTATCACATGGGGGCTTACAGAAGTAAACATGAAGCACACATCACAAAGGAAGATGAAAATTAATGTCATGAAGGATTAAAATACAAACATCCATGCCTTCTCCGGTATTCGAATCCAAGCCCTACGACATCGCAATCAGCGTCATTAACCCTTATACCGGATGGGCGACACCCTGCCCATTTCCTTACATTTTTTTTCGATTGATTATAATTCTAGGTTTATAATACGTAAAATAATGGTGATTCTGGTGATTTTATTAAGTATTTGTTATTATTCTAATTTATTTTATAAGTTAATGTTAATTATTTATGCAGTAATTTATTTTTACTGTTTTTTTTCTCTCGTTAATCGATAAAATAAAAAAAAATCTGTTTGGCGGTGTATTGGGGTATGATACGAGAATGGTGGGCTTTCAACGCTGAACCTCGCCTCCCCTCTTCCTTGAAAACTTCTTGTGAGCGCCACTGAATGAAATGGACAATTCATGAGGTTTCCTTCAGCGCTTTTTGTAAGAAAAAAGCTTTTTAATATTTTTCACAATTCTTAAGCGTAAATGTACAAATATAGTTGTTGTAAGCATATTCTAGATAACCGGGTACCTACCCTTAAAGCTCGATTAAGGCAGAACTTTTCTTGTTTAAAAAAAAGGAAGATTTTGAGAAATTCTTCAAATTTCTGTGAAGGTATTTTATGTATGCTAATTAAAGTCGATTAGATGCTTTACATTGAGAACGCCATTCAAATTCAAAATTTCCTCATGCACTGCATCTAACCGATGCTGGTTGTTGTTGGTCACAAATAAGTTTAAGATTCATTACATTAAAAATGTTTTGTTTACAATTCGGAAGACATAAAAATAATAACGAATTTACTCGATACGATTACGAAATTGAGTAATATAAAGTTCGCTATTACATAACAAGGAGTGACGTGATGTCTCTTCAAAAACCTCTTCACCAACTCTTCCTCCTCCTCCCTGTTTTGAGTCTAGACAAAATTCTCTAACCTGTAACAATTATAATTAAACAAATCTAGTCTGTTGGGTGCTTTTATCCACCTATATATATATACACTTCTTTAGTATTACATTACCAGGTGGTGTCATGACTCCCACAACGTTCTCGAATTCGATTCCGTGTTTTTCTCAGTTGCACAGTTCTCATTTGTTTGTATCTCCAAGGGATACATTCGCTGCACTAAGCGCGTAAAATATACGTTCCATATTATTATTATATTTTAAGTTTCAGGCTTAACAGTATAAACTTTATCATCCCGTCTACGAATGAATTCAATTAATTTTATTTACAGAAATAGATAATTCTCAATGTCATCTCTGGTCAAAAATAATTCTCTAACTTTAGATTCCTTTGAAATTTTTTCATTATATTTTGAATAAATTTACTGAGATATTCCTTTCTAAACCATAGTCCCAAATCATTTAAAAGTTTTTTACTATATTTATCCTTTTTACCAATTTTTTAATAATGCATGTTGTCATTATTTTATGTATTTGAACAATGTTTTCATTAAAAAACAATTCAGGTGTAAGAGAAAGAAATTCTTGTGGATTTTTAGATACATAAATCAAGTATGCTCTTAATTATGACATCGGCTTGGTTTCAATTTTTAAAATATTATCACTGTTTAGCGATGCACCGAATACTTTAATCATTTTATCATATTACAGTTTTCATTTCAGCATAATATGGACCAGCCTCGCAGGGCGTAGCTACCACAGTATCAATTATACGGAGCCCCAAGCTTCAAGGGCCCTAATATGTGTAAGGAAAAATCGTTAAGTATTTAGAGTTCACCAAAAAGGGACTCCAAGGAACTTTGTTACGGGGCCCACTCAAGACTAGCTACTCCAGTGCAGCCTCGCCACTAGACCACGATTGGGAAACTGTCTGTTAAAGATTCTTTCGTAATTTTATTTCAACTTAGTTTTAAAAGATCCTTACGGAAGTCTCTGCAATTGGTTCCTTTATCATTATTTATTGAGCGAAGTCTTCCACGTCTAGCAATAAAATGTCAAGTATCAGCAGAAGGAGAATTAACTAACTCAGGGTTTAACAGCTTGAATCTCCGCAAAAGTAAATGACGCTATATTTACCTTTCTCCCTGTTTTTCGAAAAAGAGGCCCTGCTCACAGTTTTAAATGCTACACAATCAGCGGCTCAAACAAGAGTCAAAGAAGGTGGATCGCTTAATATAGATTTAACTTTAAATAATTTAGAATGTACTTAAATATTTTTGCAATTTGGGATGATATACAATCGAACGAAAAAACATTCTTAATCGTTTTCTGGTCCAGTTATCCATAACTTTTCTTTTATTAATTCCGCCTAATTCGCCTCATTGCATACCAACATGACAGTTTGAGTGGACACATAATCGATCAACAATCAAGTAAATTTATATATTTTTGACAATAATAGAGTGAATCTAAAAGTTTCATTGTCTTCTCGTTAAGTTATTTTAGTTTTAGCTCTTAAAATATTATCATCATCTATGAATGTACCGAATACTTTGATCATTTTATTATAATCTGATATGATGTTCAGATGCCAAAGAGGTGCAACATTTACTAAATCTATAGTCACTGTCTTAATCTTTTTTTTCCTGTCTATGTTTACTACTCTGGATTGACTCTTAATTAAAACTATTGGAAAGTTTTTAAGATTTTCTTAAGTCAAAAAAGTCTTTCCCACAACTTAGAACTAAGCACTTTTAGAGGAATAACTACATGATAATCTATATACGTTCATACTTCCTCAGACATGTTTCCTTGAGTGCATTTGGGTAAAATGACGAATTTTCTTAGCTCTGTTAGTCACAAAAGTTTCTATTTTCTCTGTTCTTTTATGGCCGTATTGTAAAAGACAAAAAAAATATGTAATTTTAAAATTTGGGAAATCGACAGCTTCCTTTAAAACACTCACTGGCCTAGCTCTCATAATACAGTTCATCAGCTCTAAACATGGTATACAAAGATAGAAAAGTACAACCCTAGATTTCTCTCTATAAAACACTAAACTTTAGAATCAACTATTGATTGAACAAAGCTGCTTGTAGCCTTTTTCCACCTGAAACCATCCACAAAAACATCTAGCTTAAAAGAGCTATTTACTATTATGTAATGTAAGCTACACTAATATTTTTATCATAGAAATGTTTTAAAGCCATTTTAAAAGTTTTTTTATACGGCTGGGAGGTAAGTCATCGTCTCAAGAAAGTGTCAAATTCCTTAAACTTTGTATTGGTAGTTTCCAAATCAATGTTATCAGAGTTTAACATCCAATAGGGAAAAAAATCTACTCAATTAACATCTTTGTCATTTTCCTTTCACATGCTAATGTTTTTAAACCTGTACAATAACTCAAAATATCATTATATAAGTTCCATATTTCAGCCCAGACTATGATATCAAGGCTTGCCAACATTTCTACAATCAACATTGCTTTCAAAACTACGCAAATTTTATAAAACTGTCAGTCATAATACATTTTACTTGTTCAATGAAGTGTTCAAATTTGTTAATATTATTAAATGTACATGCAGGTTTGTCTGCATAGAATTAGAGTTTCATTTTATGAACAACTTCATATAATATTCTCTCTCTCTCTCTCTCTCTCAATATTCCTAGTTTTATATTACAATAAAAATCATCACTTTGGCGATAAATCTGAAGTCAAAATTTCAATAAAAATGAAAACATAAACCATTTTATCATATTCTTAATATGTATGAATAGCGAGCATGTAAGGGGCGCATGGAATAGAGATACATCCCTTTACAATTTGACTAGTATCGGTTGTTGTTGTTTCTCTAAAAAATGGTGTCAAAATTTGAATGTATGCGAATATTCTGTACTTGCGTATTAGCGTCACCGCTGCCAAATTAGTGCCACGCGAACGTTGGCATTGTTGTGATAGTTAGTAAGTACCCATTTTATTTCTCGTTTAACAAATAAATAAACATATTTTCACACTATTTTTACATTTCAACAAGACTGAAATTACAATTCAATTCAATATTAAGGCTCTTTTGATTCTATTTATTTAACTCGAAAATGTTTTTAATATTGAAAACAAATAAAATAAGTTTACAAATTCCATACACTAAAATTGGCTGAAGTGGCCACTTGGATTTGGCGATGCTTATCTAGATGCCAGAATGAATTCGGCTCTTCATTGCTTCAGCTTCGCTTTATTACTATCAGTAATTTGGCGACTCATTCTGGTCACGAAATGATTGGTTTCGCCAAGAAGCCACATATTCTACACTTTAACCTCTGAATGTTATGCATTAGAAAATTATTTTTATCAATCTTTTTTAGTAGAAAGCATGAGGCCTACAATAAGGCCATATAAACCAATAACTTCAGAAAAGATTAACATTAACACCATGCCAATAAATAAACGAGGTTGTCTAATGCATTCTCTAACACAAGCATTTCCTACAGCTCCGATTGCATATCCAGCAGCAAGACCAGTCATACCAACGCTTATACCACATCCAAAGTCTAAGTATCCTTTGTAAAGTGAATAACCTTTAGCTGATGCGTCAAGATCATATGCAATCAAAACTGATGCTACAAGACCATAAATCGCCAAAACACCAGCCATAACCACGGGTAGCAAAGATTTTATGACCATATCTGGTTTAAAAGTACCTGCAGCACTAATAGAAGTTCCCGCTTTGACAGTTCCAATTCCTGCTCCTAGAGCTGTCAAGCTCATTGCTAACGTAGCTCCCATTGTTCCAAAAAAACTGCTATATATTTCAGCTGTGCTTGGCTTCGTGAAAGCCATTGTCTGCAATTTCTACGCCTTTTTTGTCGTTCTTAAAAAGAAAACAAAATATGAAGAAATTCAAAGATTTTAGATTTTATGTAGAGTTGAGGTGATCTTACAATATTTTAAAATTTATTAATCAAAACATTTCATGACTGTTTTTTAATTTGTAACACTTTATAACATAAATAAATGCACATTAATTTATTTTTTTCCTCAGTTTTCTTTCTTTTTTCCCCTTTTCATTTTATTATTATTATTATTATTATTATTATTATTATTATTAGGGGAGGGATTTTTCTGCCATTTCACGATTTCTGTGAGAGTATCTCAATATTTTGTTTTATTTATTCCTATTTTACTTTCACCACTGTTGTGACTCGAGAAACTACTCTTCTTCTATTTCAATATTCCTTTTATTTTTCGACACGCAGTATAAATTAGGCTATTTACAGTTTTGAATAAATGAAGCTATTTACATGAAATAACGAATTAATTGAGAGAGAGAGAGAGTACGCGCTCCATAAATATAAAATTATTTTCAGTTCTTTTCTTAGCATAAAACGTAAGCTACTTAGAATATTCCAAAAACTTTTTTAATTAAAATTCTAACAACAATAACCAGACTAAGGACAAAGCATTTTAAGGGCATGAAAATTCTGCCCGATTGATCCAGATCATATGTGGAATGCAGGTACTGCCCAGGCACGCAACTGGATCCCAAACACCTGATTAGTTGTCCTTCCATTGTTGGTGCCCTTTTTAAAATAGGCAATGACTACAGCATGGACATTCTATACTCGGATCGTGCCATGGATATTGCCACGGCAGTGATTCAAGCCTTTGGCAATATATATTTGACTACATCTTTATTTTGTTATATATACCTTTGCACTTTGTCATACACGATAACAACAACAACTAAATTATGTTGCCAGATTCAAAAGTGAATAAGCAAACGCGAAACAATTATCAAATAATATAAAACAGGAAATGTTGAACTTATTAGGAGTGACAACAAACACATTCGATATTGTGCAAACAATTCGCAACTATTTTATTATTATCTATATATATAAAGGAGAAAAGCGACTCACTCACTCACTGACTGACTGACTAATCACGATATCTCCGGAACCATACAACCTACAGACTTGAAATTTGGTAGACATGTTCCTTTCATGGAGTAGAGATCATCTAAGAACGGATTTTTTGCGAAATTCGAATCGTAAGAAGCGTTACGGGGGGTTAAGGGGCGTTTTAAATAGTTGTTTCCATTTTTAAACTACTCGACGTACAATCTTGAAATTAGGTAAGCAGATTCCTTTCATAGAGTAGAGATCCGCTATAAAAGGGTTTGGTAAAAATTGACCCCCAAGTGGCATTGCGGGGGCTTAGGGGCCATTATAAATAATTATTTCCATTTTTAAGCTATGAGACGCAAAGTCTTTATATTTGATAAATACATTCCTTTCATAGAGTAGATATCAGCTACAAGATGGGTTTTGGGAAAATAGTCTGCTAAGTGGCGTTGCGGGGGATTAAGGGGCGTAATAGATAAATATTTTCGTTTTTAAACTACTTGACCTACCAGCTTGAAAATTAGTAGGCATGTTTCTTTCATGGAGTAAATATCCGTTACAAAATGGGTTTTGGGGAAATTGACCCCAAGGGGTGTTGCGGGGGGGAGGGTTAAGGGAGATATAAATAATTTTTCCGATTTTTAAACTATAAGACGTACAGTCTTGAAATTTGGTAAGCGGATTCCTCTCATAAGGTAGATATTCGCTACAAAATGGATTTCGTGAAAATCGAAACCCAAGTGGCGTTACGGGGCGGGGCTTAAGGGGCGTTATAGATAATTATTTTCATTTTTAAACTACTGGTCGTATAGTCTTGAAATATGATAATCAGAAGCCTTTCATGGATTAAAGATCCATGTTTTGTGAAAATCGACCCCTAGATAGCGTTGCGGGGACTCAAGGGGCGTTATAGGTAATTATCCCCATTTTTAAACTATTAGACGTACAGTCTTGAAATTTGGTAAGCAGATTCCTTTCGTAGAGTTGGAATTTGAAAGAAATCAACTCTTGGGGGAGCAAGGGGTTACTGGGGCGTATTGCCAAAAAAAATCCTTTTTGCGAACTACAAGGACTTTAAGAATAGAATTTGGTTTGCATTTTTCCTTTTGTTGAATTGAAATCCGCTAAGAATGGTTATTTTGGAAAACGACTCTCAACGGGATTACGGAGGTATTGATTGTAAAAATTTCGGTTTTTTTCCCCTGTTAGATTTAAACTTGAAATATGGCTTGCATGTTCATTTTCCAGAGTAGAGATCCACCGAAAATTGGCTTTTGCGGGAATCCACTTGGTTAAAGGGTTACGAAAGTTTAAACATCACTCTATACTTCAATTTTAGAGATTTTTAGAAAATACAAATTAGATAAGTTCTGCCCTTTCTTTTTTTTTTTATCAAAAGACGACAAGTATATTTTTAATACAAATTCTTAATTCTAGGACTTAGATATCAACAATTTATAAATATATATATATATATATTTATAAAACATCATGAAATACCCAGCGTAGCGGGTGGGTACCGGCTAGTTTTATTTTATATTTTACTATCATTTGCTCTAAATTTATGTTATTTATCATTTCCACTCCCATTTATTGGATTATTTATTTTATTAATAGCAGCACAATCTTTTGTGTTAAGTTACATTATAAGTTTGCTCTTTTAGGTTGTCTCGTTTGTATTTTTATAAATGTGAAAATCTGAATTTCATTAAGATATTGAGGTTTGTACCTCGTCTAATTTTCTTTTGAACTTGTTTCGTGCAGTTTCCAACTACGTAAATTGAAATAAAATCTTTCATTTGGCATAACAAGGGCTAATTTAAATTATATATGTCGTAACCTAAGAGTCTTTAAGTTGATGAAGCATAGAAGAAATTGTTAGGATTGATTCAGATATCGACATTGTCATCATCAAAGTTATAAACTGACTTCATTTTAAGTTGGGCAGAAAAAAAACCCCAAAAATTTGGTACTTTCCTATTTTGGACCACATGTTTATGGACGAATTTTTTCAAACCTCTCGAAAATGGCGCTAAGGCGTGATTTTCAAAGTCGGGACAGGGGATCAACAAAGCCTATTTTCTGAAGGAACAAAAATGTAAAATTTTATGACTTAAGGAAAAAATTCATGAAAAATTTAGCTGATACTTTTCCGTTTCGGTGGGGTGGGAAGAGGGGCTTCTAAAAATGCAGCAAAATAAATCGCCAAATGCCAGTAAAAATTTATTAATTGTGGTAAACCTGCCACACATTTTACGAGTTTGAGTGCTTATGGCATATGTGCAAAAAGACAACTTTCAAGAACTTTTTTTGATAGTATCTATAGAAATTATCTCCTTGAAACACTGAACGAGACTTACACTGAACGATACAAAGTGTAAGATAACATTTCTGGTATATTTGTCAGAAACTCTTGACACATATAAAGGCTTTCGACAGGGAGATTCTCCTTTATACTCTTTAATATCGCACTAGAGATTGTTGTTTGAGATTCAAATATCAACACCAGAGGTCATGTTCTTTCTAGATTTGTACAACTATTGGCCTTTGCAGATGACACAGCTGTAATTTTCGAACTCTTCCCGTCTTGAAAGACACTTCTTTCCCTTGAAGTTACAGCAAGACGAATGGGCTTGGTTATAATGAAGATAAAACAAAATATATGTTCTCAAGAAACAGAGTACTAGACCCATGTCTTGAAATAGGTTATTATAATTTTGAAACAGTAACCAGTTTACTTACTTGGGTTCAATTGTTACTAATTTTCACAGAATATCTCACAAACTATTAATAATAATAATAAAAAGCGACTTTATCTCGCAAACGGGTTAAGAAGATTTTTAAATCCAGGTTCCTTTCTATAAAGAAAGTTTTTCCATTATTGGTTAATGAATTTTGCGGCATTAGGCGACGGTTTTTGAAATGGTGAAAACGGTCGAAGGGCATTAGTCCCTTAAAAATCTTTTTCTTAATTTACGAAAAGAAAAAAAAATTACAGCAAATATTTTCTTTAACATGAGAAAAATCTCTGGTACAATATGCATCATATTACTTTTTAAACAAATCAAAATTTATGTCCCATCCTCCATTTCTTTTATGTTCATTGTTTTATTAAATAAATATTTAAAATTAGAATTACTCTATCTTTTCTTTATAAAATAGTTTTACTATTTTATGAAGTAGTTAAATAGTTTCGAAGTCTTACTATTTGCAGCCTACTATTAACTCATTTTCTATATATATTTATCTTGTTCAAATTTTTAATCGTTAATAAAATGCTTTCTATTCATCCAATAAGATCAAATAAATTTTTAAAAATTGTAGTGGATGACACTTGATATTAATATAGATTTTTCAAATATTAATTAATTAAATTAAATTAAATTAATTATCGGTTTTTGATGTCAACTTAAATTCGTCTCCATTATTGTAACAATGTAACTGTTAAAACAATGACAAAGGTTGACGCCCAAAACCGGCTTTTCAGCCAAACTAGCCATACCGAGTGTGCATTGTTACAATGGAGACATACACACGCACAAATCATGCTCTTTTTTCAATTTCTACTATTTTAGTTCACTTTCTCCCTATATATATACAGTCGACTCCCGATAACTCGAAGTTGAAGGAACCAATGAAAAACTTCAGATTATCAAGAGTTCGAATTATTAAGAGGGTAAGAGAAAAAACTCCTGAATTTTTTTCTAACACATTTAAATTTGAAACTATGTATTAAAACAACATTGTGCACATATGTATAAAATTACTTTAAAATATTTTTAAAAAGTACATATTATACCGTATTAATGTTATACAGAAGTTAAAAGTTATGTATCAAAATAATGCATTAATGTAGTAATTTTCTTTCACATCCCACCAAATCTCTACTATTCCTCATTGGAAATGAAATCGTTTCGAAATCAATTCACCTAATACACTGTCCCCAACATCATTGACTCTTCAAAGCAAGGTCCGGTGCCACCCACACCCCATTTGGTACCCCATGCTATGAGTCACACAGATGAGCCATAAATAGTTAACCATAATAGTTTTGTTCGATATATCAAGAATTTTTTTCTATGAGTTCAGCATTTACTTCGAATTAACGAGAGATTCGTATAATCGAAAGCTCGAATTAGCGAGAGTCAACTGTATATATATCTTGTTCAAATTTTCAATCGTTAATAAAATACTTTCTATACATCCATTCAAAGTAGAAATTGACTTTAAAAAAAATTATATTACTTTTTTCTTCATAAAATAGTTTTAGAGTGCATAATTCAAGGCTCAAAGATAGATCCCACGTTATCACTTTGTTAGGTCAACAATCCTAAGCAAAAGTAATAACTCACGCCGTATTCAAAAATTTCTTAATTTACATAATTTGGTGGCAGTGTATATTTACAATAATGGTCAACGATATAATAAGCAGCTATCTTAGATCCTTATCACTCCTCCCCTAAACTTAATGAGAGGAAAGACATATCACATATTTTCTAAGCACAAATATGTTGAAGTAATTATCTTCTGAGTTATCTTAGAGTGTTAAGTAGTGAACATGTAAAATCAAATAAATTAATCTAATTTAAATTCCATTATAACTTATATTGTGATCTTACAAAATTACAGTACAACATATTTAAATATATTTAGTAAAAGTTCCTAAGATTAGACAGCTAAAATTCTCTTCACAAAAAAATATATATTGATTATTTTCACATTAAACTTTCCATCTTAACCCATTAGTTACCACAATCTCCATTAGGGAATTTTTCGTACACCACTCGGAGCCAAAAAATATATTTAGTACGCCTTCCTAACAATTTAGTTTCATTACTTATATATAGTGTGTATAGCACAATATTGTGTGAAGCAGAAAAAGTGTATTTCTGTGATTCGTTTCATTACAAGAAATGAACAAGTTTGATATTCATCTGTAAGTTGAACGGAACAGAGTTATCAAATTTGAAGTATATTTTTAGTTTGGTTTTTTTATATAGGAAGCCTCAAAAATATATAGCACCTAAATTCTACGAAATCAGATTCCTCGTTGAAGGGGCATAGAAAATGCCTTGTACGCTGAACTGTACCATTCTTTCGGCATTTTTTATGTACTTCGAACGAGGAATCTGGCAGTGCAGAGTTTGGACGCTATTTTTGGAACACTATGTACTTATAATAAAATAACGTACATAAATATGTAATTTAGAAGCTATAGTAATGATTTATTACTCCTTATTTTATTTAAATTATTTTATTGATAACTCTCTGTAACCATGCCCATTTTAAAAAATATCACTATCATTAAATTAAAAAAATGCATAACTTGAGTATAATAATATTGTTAAACAACTCTTTTTGCTCGTAAATAACTTATCTGTCCAAAAAAATTTTAAAAACTGAAGGTCGGTAATTAATGGATTGAAATACTTGTTTTATATTTCTACATGAATCAGGGTAAAAAACATTTTAGAAATAAAGATTGTTAATTGACTAAATTTTTGGAATTGAACGGGGGGAATCAACTAGTTAACTGAGTTATAAGGTTTTTTTTAAGTTGATTCATTTAAATGAATCAAAATACTGAAAAGCACTTCATTCTGATTTCAACTTTAGAAGATTTGAGTTTTAAAAAAGAAGAGGAAACTTGAGTCGAAATTAAAACATGTTCAGTTTTCTTTTTTCGCTATTTAGAAACGCATATTGTCTCTTATTTTTAAACATTGTTTTTTCTTCAACAAAAGTTTAAAAAATGTTAAGAACAAATATTGGATAATTTAAAATGAAATTTTCATGAAATTTAGTGAGGCTTGCTTAATTGTTTGGTAAAAATTACAAGTAACTTTTTTTAAACCAAGCTCAGCTTAAGATTATTTTTTAAAAATTACTACATGAAACATTTTAATAATTAAGTTAATATTTATTAGTTAGTATTCGTTACCCGCCTACTGTTCTGGGTATTTCATGATGTTATATGAATATACAGGGTGTCCCAAAACGACCACATAAACTCTGCACAGCTAAATTCCTCGTTGGGAGTACATAAAAACTGCCCAAAGAAGTGTTTCTGTACAATCCATAGTTTACGAGAAAAATACGAAAAACAAAGTATGACGTCACTTCCGGTGCAAGAAAAAACACTTTATTGAACATATCAACAGCAGTATATGCACAATTTAAGGCAGATGTTCAAAATGTCCACCGTGTATATCGAAAAATGCTTGAGCACGCCGTGGAATGGCTGTCATCACACGTCGCAGCATCGTGGGGTCCACCGAAGTACAAACAGCATGCAGACGAGCAATTAAGTTCATTTGTGTTGTCCCTACGTCTCGATACACCAGTTCCTTGAGATGGCATGTCGCAGTAGTTACAAGGAATGTCGCAAGGCATGTCGCAAGTACATGTCGCAGTTGTCACGAACGGAATACATGGCCACCATACAAAGACTATCGGTAGCTGCAAGTTGCAGCATTTTAAATACCAGTTCAACGGCGGCTTAATGTCATTCCACGGCGCGCGCATGCATGACGCGACATGCGTGACGAACGTTTTAAACATTATCGTCTGGAAAGATATGCAAATACTGTTGTTGACATGTCCAATAAAGTTTTTTTTTCCTTGCACCGGAAGTGACGCCATGCTTTGTTTTTCGTATTTTTCTCGTAAACTATGGATCTTACAGGAATGCTTCTTTGGGCAGTTTTTATGTGCTCCCAACGAGGAATCTAGCTGTGCAGAGTTTATGCGGTCGTTTTGGGACACCCTGTATATGTTATTGATACCTTAGCATTAAAATTCGATTGAAAAATATTCTTATAATTCTTGATTTAAAAAGGACAGAACTTCCAAACAATAATTTCTAAAATTAAAGTAGAATTAGCTTTTACTCTCTCGTAACCACCTCCCAAAAGGATTGCCACAGTACCCATTTTTAGTGAATCTCTACTCAATAAAATAAATATGCTTGCAAAATTTTATATAACTGTAATGGGTCACAAACGGAATTTTTTTGTATCAATAAGCTCCTGTAACCACTTTTCAAAGTCAATTTCTGTAAAACCGTTCAACAAACCTGTTCAATTCAACAACAGAGACATACATACCAAATTTCATTACTGTAGGTCTTAGCTCGAAAACGAGTATTTTTTTTTATCAATACGCCGCGAAAGATTCCCTCTCCCCCATAGGAGTCGATTTCCATAAAATACTTTATTCTCGAATTTCCATTCAACAAAAGTAACATGCATAATTAATTAATTTCATTACAGTAAGTAGTAGTTCGATAGCGAAATTTTTTTTATAAATACCAGCAACTCTCCACTCCCCTAACCACTCCCTATAGAAATCCATTTCCGTACTTCCGTTCTTAGCGTATCATATTCGAAAAAAAAAATGTCAAGAAAATTTCAAGTATGTATGTTGAAAAGTTTCCAAGCGTTAATATTTATCTCGAACACCTCTTAAGCCCTCACAACGACCTTTCGGGTCGATTCTCAAAACACTTTTTGTAGCGGATCTGTACTCCATGAAAGGAACGAACCTGAAAAATTTCTAGCATGTGTAGAGGTCTAACAGTTCAAAAACGAGAATATTTATATATAACGCCCTTCAAGCCCTCGCGACACCCTTTAGGGTTCAATTTTTGTAAAATCTTTTGTTATATGAATCTCAACTTAATAAACGGAACAGGTCTACCAAATTTCAGAAGTGTAGGTCAAATAGTTCAAAAATGGGAATATTTATCTATAACAACGCTTAAGCCCCCGCAACGCTCTTTAGAGGTCAATTTTTGCAAAACTTCTTTGGTAGAGAATCTCTACTCCATGAACAGAACATGTCTATGAAAAATTTTAAGTTTGTAGGTCTAATAGTTCAAAAATGGGAATATATATCTCTGACGCCCATTAAGCTCCCGCGACGCACCTTAGGGGTCAATTTTACTCTCAGAAACGAAACCTTTTTCGAGCATGCGTCCACGATTTTTAAAATTTCATTGCAATTGGATGAATGGTTTAGGAAGGCATAAGAGACATACAGACAAACAGTCACACACACACACACACACACACATTCATTTTTATTTATATAGATTTACTAGCTAACCCGGCACACACACAAACGTTGTTTTGCCATATAAATTATTTCTAGTGAATATTTTGTTAGTCAAATAAAAAAATAACTAACTCATTTTAAGTGTGGAGATTTGGCATATGACTGAAAGAGGAATGGAGCGCTGTGAACGATGACGACCTATAAAAGTAACAAAACACCAAATATTCATTTTTTGAATTCTTTGTACTTTTATTATTTTAACTAATAAATTTCAAATTACATTTCTATCACAAATTATGACAATTTAAAAATAACATTATCAGTCTCTTATTGCAATGGAGTGTACGATATTTTTAGTGAGTCCATCTTTAGCCAACACAAACAAACTAGATGGTTTACCCATGCGAGAACATGCCACGTATAATGGTCAGTGTGATAAACACGGTGTGCCCAAATCTAAGCCATAAACAGGCTTCGTTTGGCTTTGAGACTTATTGATTATCATTGCCAGGGACGGCTCTAGGGCCGGACAAACCGGACCCCTGTCCGGGGTGGCAAATTTTAGTGGCGGCATTTGGACCAAATTTTAAAAAATACTTTATTTTTGTTATTGGAAAATTTGGAAGAAGTTAAAGTACACTATCAGGGGGAAATATTCAGAACGAGGTAATTTCTCTTTTATATGAGAATATTAAATTATACATTGTTCATAAAATTAAACAGGCTAAATATTATTCGATAATTTTAGATTGCGCCCCTGATGCCAGCAAGAGGGAACAAATGACATTTATGGTAAGGTGTGCATGTATTGAGAAATCTAATTCTAACGATGTTATCGTTAAAACTAATGCGAGTTTTTTTGGTTTCCCTCCAGTTGAAAGATTAACTGGAAGAGAACTTTCAAATTTAATAATTGAGAAACTTAAAAAAATTAGGGTTAAATTTGCTACATATGCGGGGGCAGGCCATTAATAACGGAGTTAATATGAAAGGTGAGAAATCAGGGGCTCAATTTAAAATAAGAACTTTAAATCCGTGAACAATCTATATGCCATGTAGTAGCCACTCTTTAAATTTGGTCCTTAACGACATGGCAAAAGCATCCTTAAAAGCCTGTATTCTTTTTAATATAGCTAAAATAAAAAAAAAATTCCCTATTAACTTTGCGTTGGGTTATATTATTAAAATGTATAAAGGGCATAAAACTTTAAAGCCACTTAGTATAAATAGCTGGGAAAGCTGAATAGAGGCTATTAAACCCTTAAGTTATCAATTGGGAGGTTTTTATGATGCTTAGATTTTATAATAATGCTAAAAATTGACAATTCTATAAGAGATGAGGCCTCTGGATTATTAAAACCTACTTAACAATTCAAGTTCATATGGCCCTCATTATTTGGTATAAAATCTTTAATTGCATTAAAATCCAATAAGCAAGCTATTGCAAACAAAATATTACGATCTACCATCTACTATGGAACTCTCAAAAAATTGTAAAGATTTTTTTAAGGGTGTGACTTTTGATAAAATGCACTGTGATGCAAAAGAACTGGCCGTCGAGACTGATATCTCTGCTGACTTTGAGGTGAAGCAACCACGTCACAGAATTCGACGGAAAAATGTAAATTTTAATTATGAAGCACAAGATGATCCGATGGAATATCCTAAATTAAAATTCAAGATAGAGTTTTATTTTTTTACATTGGACGAAGCAGTTAATGCTTTGGAATGCAGATTTAATTTAATGAGTACTGACAGTAATTGTTTTCATTTTTGTATAATATATATGATTTAAGAGATACCAGTATATAATTGATATATATATATATAAATATTTACTGTTAGCTCCCTTTTTCTTCGCAAGGAATATTCAAGTTTTATAGGTGTGCATTTATGAACAATTTTTATCTTTTTTAATAATAGTTTGTTTTTTTTTTACTTTGGGGAGAGGGGCGGCATTTTTCATTTCTGTCCGGCGCGGCAAAATTGCTAGAGTCGACCCTGTCATTGCAAATGCCAATCTAATTGGAAATTGAATCCGCTTGAATTCAATTGGCACATCTGTGGGAATAATAATGAATCGTGGTAGTAATACATCTTATTTTCGGAACTTGCCATTCAAAATGCGTTCGACAACGTTTTCAATCAATTTTTTCATGACTAATCACGTGCCATTGCACAGCCATGGTGGGTTCAAATTACAAAGCAAAATAATCGGAGATCCAACCTTCAGTTGTAAATGGTGTGGTGGTATACCTGGCAAATCCAATGAGCTCAAAAACTATGCTGGATAATTTACAGCTTCGTTTGTATCGCAAACTGCATCGATAGATTTGTATGACAAAGTCCCCAGGCAAAAACTGTTTCCTACTGAATTTTCACACAAAATTTCAAAAGAATCGATCTAGCCGTTTCATTTATCTCGTGTCACTTATTTGAAATAATGATAACGAAGTAAAAAAGATTTTTTTCGCAAATATTTTAGGTATTTTTGTTTTATAAACCGATGCAATATATGAATTTTTGAATTAAAGATATGTACAAAAAAATGGGGGGAAAAACTTTTCACTCGCCAAAATGGGTGATTTTTGATTTGCTATAGACACCTATTTTGCTATTGTAAGCCATAAGCAGGGTAATTTGGACGGTGGAACAAAGAAAAGTCACACATTTGACGCGAAACCGATTTTCGACGCCAAGCGAAATAAACGGCGAAATAAGCAACATACAGGAGTAAAACAATAACGCGTTTTAAGGTTTTTAATTAATATCTTTTCAACTAATTGCAATATCGGAATGAAAAATAGTTTACGTCCTATTCTCAGACCTACTGAATATACGCACAAAATTTCATAAGAATCGATCTAGTCGTTTCGGAGGAGTTTGGTTACAAACACTGTGACAGGAGAATTTTATATATTAGATTGAATAAAAATGAAGGGTTGGAATGTAGAAAATATTGAGGGAATAAGAATGGATCCCATAAATCTGTTTAAATAAAGAGAAATCTTTGCGAAAAATAATTAAAATAGTTGGAAATTCAAAAATTCAAATAATAGAATAAATAGAATTCAAAAACTTATTCTAAAATTTATATAAAATAATACATTGAACAAATAAAGTAATAAGCAGAAACAAAATTATCTTAACTACGGGGAAGTTAATTATGAATCAAATAAAAGTTAAACTTATAAGATAAGTGAGCTTTTAATATTGTTTCAAGGAAAGAGAATATATAAATTAGAGTATTAGAAATTTCTGTAAATCTGTCTTTGCAGGAGCAATTCAAGGATCTCTCAAAAAAGCTATCCATTTGTGGAAGAAAATCAAAAAAGCTCATAATTAATTTAGAGTTAAGCTATTTCATTTTGCAAGACCTCGTTTTAAAGCATCATTAATTGCAGAATAGTGTTACTTTCAATGATGTACATTTAATTTCTTTTGACGTCATCGAGTAATATGGTGTAAAACAATATACTATATATTAGGAAAATATTAATCCAACTGGGATGGTAGATGTGGGACAATGTACAGAGGATAAGGATGGTTACAATTAGAGGTTGGTATTGTCTTGAACAATATGACTTACCTTAAAGAAAAAATAATTTGAAGGATACTGCTGTGAAATTGCAACTGGGATGGAAATTCAAATTTTAGCAAGATAGGAATCATTGACCTTAATGCTATTGAAAAACTTATTTCATACTGAAATGCTGATAAAAACTATTAAATCACATAAGTAAAGGTAATTTAAAGTGTATATGGCAAGTAGAATGGGAGAAAATTTCCACTGAGACAACTAAAAATCTTACGAACTGATATCTCTGCTATATACTATTAAATATATCGGCTTATTTTTAACACGCTTTTATTAGCTTCACCTGTATGTAGCTGAATCTTTGAACTCGATTTTAACCCACCTTAAAAAGCCATATTAATTCAAAGTTTTGCAAACTTGTCAAGGACTGAGGATAATACCATAATTTTACAATTGTGTTCCATTGTCCTAATCAGGATCATCAGGATTAACAATTTCCCATTTCCAGATTTGGCAACTGATTCTAAATGTGGCGACTAAAAGATTGAGTTACAATCCTAAAGCGAAAATGCTCATGGTTAATACAAATACAACAAACAAAATAAAGTGTTTCTTATGTGAAAAAGGGAAGGATTCGTCAGCAAATTCTTAATTTCTCACAAGCTCTTCAATTCAAAACATGTACTTTTATGTCTAATGCTGATGCAAGCTTCAGAGAAAATATTGAGCTCTTTTTAGAGAAAAATATCATTGACTTTTTACACCTTCTTCTGCGTTAAATATTTCAAACTTAGCTCTTCCAGATTTCCATCAGTTGACTGATTCTACATTTTACAAACCAGGCCGTATCGACGCACTGATAGGATGGGTATTCCAGATTCTAAAAAATGACGCATTTAAGATAAATTCATCAATGAATAAATGATAGTTTGAAAAACTAAAAAGACACGCTTTTATAATTAATCAACTAAAAAGTAAAAAAATAATTCATAATATAAGAATAAAATGATTAACAAGAAAATTGGATATCATTGTGGTTAAAGCATGGTGTTCTTTTTACTACATTTTACAAGCTTTTATTTAACTTACAATGTATGTATGTATGTATGTATGTATGTATGTATGTATGTATGTATGTATGTATGTATGTATGTATGTATGCATATGCATATATGTAATTTGTTCGGGGGGAATCTTGCAACTCAATTTTGAAGCTGATATCTTCAAACCATTGAGCTGAAATTTTGTATACACGTTAGTTTGGATGACAATGCATGTTTTGACCATTTATATTCCGATATTGCAATTAATTAAAAAGATATTAATTAAAAATGTTATGAAGTTTTGGTCGCCAACTTCGATATGTCTGCATTGTTGTAATAATGTTACTGTTACAACAATGACAAAAGTTGGCGTCGAAAATCAGTTTTCAGCCAAACTGGAATTTCATAACGTTGCGCTATTGACTGTATTAATTAACTTTGTCTAAAAAAATAGTTACATTTCTACAACGTATGCAATTTTTTTACAAATTTCAATCCATTTTTTTGGATTTAAATTCAAAACAAAAAAAGTAGAGCTATTTTTCAAGTAGATTGGTACATTGTATACTTTTCTCAACGCTGCCAAGTTAAATTGAGATGGAGTATTGTAGAAATTCTTTAAAAAATTTATCTAACTTTAACCTAGGAAACTCAGAAAAAAATAATTACAGAATCGGAAAGATCATTTATTTCGTCCCGATACGGTACAATGTTTTTTACAAAATAATAATATTTGTATTTCTTACGATTTTTTTAAATGAGTCAAAATCGATGCGTTTTCATGAAAATAATGTCTAAATTGTTGCGCATTAGTTTTTTTTTTGTTGTTTAAATGAATCGACATTCCGTACTAAAACAGCTCATGCTTTGCTCTTTTAGAATCAGTCATTTAAAAAAATAAAATGCAAAAAAAAAATTTTTCTTACGATTTTTCAAAAAATACTCAACATTTTGATTAAACATTTAATAACTTCATCAATTATGAACATAATCTCAAAAAAAAAATTTCGTGTGTAGAACAATATTACCCAAGATCTGTACGAAGATTGAAAAAATTGCTTAAAAATTACGGATTTAAGAAAAAAGTTATGCTTTTTGTCTAGTACCCTTTTTGCGAGAATTCATTTAGCTAGACTGTTCGAAAATAACCGGCAAACACCAAAACAATGATGCGTTGAATAAGATGAACAGACTGAGAAAGCTGTCCAGTGATAACTAAAAAGTAAAAAAACTTTTTTAAAAACAAGCTTTTATTTAAACGCGCAAAAAAGTATAAAATAAACTTTTTCTTTAAAACTTTTTTTACTATCAACTTATAACGTCATTACACAATTTATATGATATAAAAGCTTGTCGCGAGATTTATCTCTGCAGATAAACAAGTAAATTATAAATAACTTGATCAGATTGATCTTAATTTGTAAAAATTTCAAACTAAGTAAATAAGAGTACTTTAATCCGCGACGAGCTTTTATATCATATAAATTGTGTAATGACGTTATAAGTTGATAGTAAAAAAAAAGTTTTAAAGAAAAAGTTTATTTTATTCTTTTTAGCGCATTTAAATAAAAGCTTGTTTTTAAAAAAGTTTTTTTACTTTTAATTTAATTTACACTAACTCTGCATTAAGACTAGTAAGAAATTATAACACTTGATATCGAGCTACCCACTGTTACTTGTAAATAATGATATTAATTTGTAATTATGTTACTTAAAATTTTCTTTCCTTTCTTTCTGAACAGCAAAATGTCTTACTGCTAAGTAGTTGTACTGCCTAAGTAGATGCATGTTTATTTGTTACCATTGTCCACGACACATGACATTGTCAAACATAAGCAACAAAGGTGAAAGTATCATAGATGAAAGTGCCTTTCTGAAAAGCCTCTTTTTTTGTCAAAACTATCCGTGTCCTTTTAGTTTTTAGTTCAGTAACTATGTTGAAAATATTATTCATATTTAAAGTAAAATATTTTACGATGTATATTATCTACACAAATTTGAAAATGTCATTAGATATCCCAATTTCACGAAATGAAAAATGTTCACTGTAGTAATTTATAATTACAATATAATAAGTATACAGGGTGTCCAGTCTTAATGTGACCCAATAACTAATTCCCGAACCGTTCGGTTTAGATATGCACTTCCAATTTGAAAAATGTTTTTAAAAAGGTAAAGAATTTTTCTACGTGCTTTTCGGACCAAAAAACCCATTTACAAAAAAATTACAAAAATTAAATTTTTATACGGTCCTCAGGCCCTATCACTTATATTTAGGAAAAGGTGCAGTACACAAAAACAAAGTAAACACAAAAAGTTTCATTTTATTACGATAAAAACCTACCGAGTTATGCCTACATAAATTTGAAGCATCCGAGTTGTTCAGAAAAGGGGGTCGTATATAAATTGAGTTTAGAAAACAGTAAATCACTATCTACAGAAAGAGCAAGAGAAAAACATCATAGTAATATTAAAACATCGTAGTAAACATCATAGATTGACAATTTGTATTGATGTATGACAAACAATAAAAATAAAATTAAAGCAATACAACTTGTACCGAAAAGATTAAAACAGCTTGCTTTAAGAAATAGCAGCAAAATAATACAGGATTTGCCGTTCAAATTAGAGCATAACGTGGAATGATGTGCCAATCAGGAATCAGGGGCTTTATTATATCAGAATGACCAAATTAACTTAAATAATGGTGAAGGCACGAGGTGTGGCACGAGACAAGGGAATACGTCTATGACAACTCCCAGTTTTATACAAGCGTTGAACAGCACGGGCAATTGTACAATAAGATGGATGTCTTCGAGTGGGAAATTTAATGGCATAAAGTCTTGCCGCCTTTCTCTTATTTCGATTACACTGTCCATAAAACAGTACCATTTCGCAGTATTCTTCATTTGCATACATCTTGTTCTCCCGTACTAGAATTCGTAATATTAGAATACGATGTAGGCAATTGCAAGCGACTGCACAACAGTTTTTTAACGTTCATAATGATCATCAAAAACACAGAATCAGACTGAAACCGCAGCATATAAGTCTATTTTTTTGGAACAGCTTTTAAAATGTTTTCTTCGTCCAAAATATTTTATTTTTTCTATGTTTTACACGTACACAGAATAAATTTTATCTCTTAAGTACTCAATTATTGTATTATTAACGTATGCTTTTAAAGTTATAAACGATTTACATAAGAGTGACGTGCAAGAGCAAAAGTTTCCTCCCAGAGTTCCAACTACTTTCACTTTGGAGCCCTTATTAGCTTTTTAAAAATTGAGGAGAAAATGGATAAAATGTATGATTTTCAAAGTTCCATAACTCGGCCAGCTTTTATCGTAATAAAATGAAACTTTTTGTGTTTGCTTTGTTTTTGTGAACTACATCTTTTCCTAAATATAAGTGATAGGTCCCGGGGACCGTAAAAAAATTAAATTTTGTGATTTTTTTGTAAATGGTTTTTTTTTGGTTCTAAAGGCACGTAAAAACATTCTTTACCTGTTTTAAAACATTTTTCAAATTGAAAGTGCATCTCTAAGCCGAACGGTTCAGGAATTAGCTATTGGGTCACATTAAGGCTGGACACCCTGTATATTAAAAAAACGGGGAATTTTTTTTTTATGTCTAAAAAAAACTTTTAAAATGTGTTTTCGATTTGTATATAATCTCAGCAACAGAATTACATAATCATGTTTGAGTTCATCGAATCACCTGGCTATATTTGTGAATTGTGTAAATGATAACTATACACTTGCGGCTTGATTTGTCTATAAAATTTGCGTTTCTTTTAAACTTAATTTTTAAACAAGAAAAACACGCTTTGGAAGAAACATTTTTTTAAAAAAGGGGTAAAACACACACACATATAAAAAAATTTTAAAAATTTTAAATTTCAGTGTATTTGTTCATTGTTTAAAGCATTACAATTGGCATGTGTTGTTCAACAATACATTTTAAATAATATATCAGAGAAATAAATAAAAAGCAAACAATGAAATCAAAAACGTTTTGTTCATTTTAGAAATATTCTGCTGCTGATTAAGTTGCGTTTCGAATATTTTATGATTTTAAGTTGTTTTGATTTAAGTTTATGATTTAAGTTTATTTTATGATTGACTTAGTTATAGGGATTCGTATTTCGATGGCTACTAGTGTTTTAGAGACCATCATTTATTTGATCTCTTGCTTTTTAATGGCCCTTATGCGAGGCTCTTTGCCCTCTTTCATTGAAATGCTCACATGCGTTTGCATAAATGAATTGATTAAATACTTCATTTTATGGAAATATGGGGGAAAAGCTGTTTTGGAAAGATGTGTTTTCATAACACAACAAAGCTTTATCTTGACTGAACAAACAATTCAAACAAACAGAATACCGGTTGTCTATTCTCCCATGATATACAAGATTTGCGAGGGGCTTGATATCAAAGTCCAGCTAGCCCCGATGGGGGGAAATGATACTTGGATCAAAAAATGTAAGAAACCAGTCAAAAAAATTCCGACCGTAAGATCAGAAGCAGTTTTAAAATTTTGCACTGCTTTGAATCTCCCAGCACAGTTAGACATGGCAGAAGGAAGAAACGTTGAAGTAAACAAACAGCGAAAAAATTCAATCCCCATCAAAGTTCCGCCTGTCGTAAAATCTATTATAGTTTACAAGATATGCCAAGCGTTGGGGCTTTCTGCTAAACTGCATTAAGACATGAAAAAAATAAGTTTCAACGGGAATGATGAAATTATACTGCACCAGAAAAATAGTTCCCGTTGTACACTCCCTGATCATATTTAAAATGAGCAAACCCTTAATTATTCAAGTGTTTCTGCCATTTACAAAGAAAATTAGTACAGTGTTAATTATTTAAATATGAAAAAATGCTTTCGAAAAATGTTACTCTTACTCAAGACTTATTCATCGATCAAATACAAAAATTACAAAGGAACGGCAAGAAATAAATATGAAAAATACTTTTGGAGAATATCTTACATTTATATCACCAAGGAAATTTTAATCTACTGATGGAGACCGTGGGAAACTGTAAGACGTAAGATGGATTTATGATTTGGAGTTCACAAGAGATGTAAAACATTCAATAGCAAAGTTTTGTGTTAATGTACTTCTGGACGTGTGATGGATTTTTAACAAGTTTACTTAGAATTACTTACGAATCTGGCTCATGTGAAATAATACCATTATGGTCATACAGAATTTGCCATGACTATTCTACAAATTGTATAGCTTTTTAAGAAGAGATTTAAATAAGAAGAGAGAAATTGGATGACTGTTAATAAGACAGTGGACTCCAGTTAATGTATGGATAAGAAATGTGGCTATATATGGGTATAAGTTCGAAACACTATGAAAAAAAATGCGATGGACTCTGTTGGTAAATTTGTTATACAGATTATGTGCAATGTAATTATTTATTATGACATTTAAAAGAAGAGGAAAAAATTGCTACGTATAGCCTCGAATTGCTGCTTTTGTAACAAGATCTAAAGTAACAAGATCTAAAACTTGATGGTGGCGGTTCTATGGCTTAGAAGGCAATTTTATGGAAAAAATTGGATGATGGCGTAGCAAAGAATTAAAATAGCAATTAACTAATTATACCCATTACAAGATATATATATATATATATATATTACAAAAATATACTAAAAATAGTTATAAACCCAAGATAATTATCGTCATAATAGGAAAGATTTAGCCACAGAAATACTAAAAGCAAACTCCCAGCCTTAGGAACTAGGAATGCAGGTTTAAACAAAGTTTTCTGGCCAGCCAACCTTCACCTGAATTTGCCAGTATTCTGGGCCATAGGGAAAGCAATAAATTTCTAGAGAAGTTTAACTATATTATAGATAAAACCATAATCTATTAATGTAATACTAAAATGTTATAGCTTTTAATAATTACTAAAATATTTAAAATCAAAGCCAAACTAATAGACTTACCACGTGAATACATATTCGCTTCTTATGGACAATAACAGTAACGCATATAATTATTATGTATTGATAAAGTAGCAATATTACTATATATATATATATACTTTTAAAATTTCTATATTTTATTTTAAAATTTATAGAAAATAAAAAATACCATCCAGACATAAACGATTAATTTTTAATAAAATATATTATTACAGAATTACATAGCTAGAGGCGCCATCTATCTATAAACTGTATAACTGAAAAAACTTTTTTTATTTAACTGTTATATAACTTTTTATAAATTTAAGAGGGTAACTTAGTTCTATACAATGTTTAATAAAGTTATTAATATTTAAATATATATTAGATTTATCACTAACTAATACCTTGTTACGATAAATATAATTCAAAATAATATTTCGATATATTGAGATGGATAAGTTTGAATTCCAGGAGGGAACTTTAAGAATGTTAAAATTAAAATCATCTCTTTTATCATAAATATTGCTATGTAATTTATAGTCCTTAATATATAATGATACATCCAAGTAATTAGTTGTAACAGGATTATTATTAATTTTAAGAAGCTTTAAATATTCCGGATAAAAATTGATATTGGGATTATAATTATTATTTTTACCAAAAATAATTAGGTCATCTATGTATCTAAAAATGTAATAATCATTATTAATAATATAATTATTTTCGTAAAAGTGTAAATATAAATTAGCCAAACTATTGCTAGCAGGGCCACCCTGAGGCAAACCTTTGGTTTGTTTGTACAGAGAACCATTAAAATTAATGTAATTTTCTTTTAGGACAAAATTTATTAGAGTTCTAAATTTTTGTAAATTAATATTAAGGTTATAATTTCTGTGATTATCCAAAATTACCCTAATTACATCATTGATATCAATAGAGTTAAAAAGATCTTCAAAGTCATAACTATGAACTGAATAAGTATTTTTATCTTTAAAAAAATCTATAATTTCTTTACTATTTTTAATTATAGCTTTATTACATTGCTTATTGATGAATTCTTGCAAAATATTGTGCAGCATTTTACCTGCATCAGTGATATAAGTTTTAAAACCATTTGTTACTGTTCTAAATTTAACAGGATTTTTATGAAATTTAGAAGTTAAAAATATGTATGGAAACTTAATCTTATGAGTGGGAACATTCAATTTCTTGTATATAGCAGTGATTCGATTAGTAATTTCTTTATCTGACAATTCCAATCTAATGAAAGATTTATTGTTTAAAAAATGTTCATTAATCATAGTATTATAAAAATACTTACATATAATAGCATAATTACCAGGCACTTTATCTATGTAAACAATGATAAAATTCTTTTGTAAATCATAAATTTTCTGTTTTACATCTTTATAAGTGAGTACTGGTTTAGAACAATAGTTAAATTTCATCAGGTCTTTTAAAAGCAGGAAATTGAATACTGTAGTTTATTAAGTATAGTATTGGATTCCTTATATTGCTTTCAATACCATAAATAAATCCATATATTGGAAACTCGAAGCAGTAAAAATTTGCTCAAATAGCCCACAGACTGAATGTTTATTTCATATTTGCTGCTTTGTTTGGACGGTAAAGAATTCATCAGCTGAAAGAGACTATAATCTTATCAAGAATATTTTTTTAAATATGAAGATATACAATTTTTAGTTTAAAAAGAATAATGGGAAACTGAGATTGCTACTAATGTGTGTATCAAGATATAACATATTTATAACAATCTTAATTTTTTTATAAGTGTCTGAATCCTTTACTATAAATCTTGTTCATTAATTTATTGTTATTTACAAGTTGTAATATGCAAACAACTTATGTGTTATTTAATTCTTGTTGTATAGTTCACAGTACAAATAAATAAAAAAAATCCACAAAATGTTTTTAGAATTATGTCATAACTTTCTGTATCATAAATCTTTTCAAATTTGCTATTTTTGGAAAATGATAAAAATAAATTTGTTGGATAAATTATTGACTTTTGTTCTTTCATTTGAATTGGCTCAAAGTCTTTTGTTATGATAATGTTGAATTAATCACAAAATAAGAATTCCAACACATCCCGACAACAGTTTTAACTAATTTCGAGTTCTGAAAGAAATTAATAGCTTTTCGAAAATCGTAGTGCTTGCATTTTTTTTTATTTATTTGTTACCGAGTTTTATAATACATAGGTATTTAATTACAGCCATTTTTTCAATATTTGTAAGAATACATATCTCGTAAGAGAAAAGAAATCAAAAACTTGTTTTTCATTTACTTTAAAACAATCTAAATATTAAGCTAAAATTGTAACGGGTCTATCCACGATTCTTTTACTAATCCTCTTGAGTAAAATTATTCTTTTTAACTGTAAGTTCAGTTGAAAACCTTTCTTGTGGTGAAAAAGACGAGATTTAGACAAATGAGTGCTTCTATTTAAACGTTGGCATTAGAGTACGCAAATATGGTTGATAGCGAAGATTTTTTTTATTGAGAACATTTAGAAACCCCGTGCACCACACAATGTATAACACGGGGGCTTACAACACAAAGGAAAGATTACAACATAAACATTGATGCCTTCTCTGGAATTCGAACCCAGTCCCTACGGCACCGCAGTCAGCGTCGCTAACCACTATACCGGACGGGTGGCATAACGGAGATTGAATTGTGAATAAGATTACGTCTGGAGGTCGTTCAGTTAAGCAAGTTATCTAAAGAGAATGCAAACTTAGGAGTCAAGAGCGCTCCAGTATTCAGATAAATGCTTTTATTTATATGATAGTTAAATTAATCCTAGACTATTGTTCTTCCGGGCTTAATGCTTTATATATATATATATATATATATATATATATATAGTGCGTTCCTTCCCTTTAATTGTGTTCTGTGATTAAGTAAAAGCAATAATAAAACTGTCTTAAAAGCACTATGGCTGATCTTTCCTAGAACTCCCAAACACTAACGTCCCCAGGGACTTTACAGTGGCACCCAATCGAACTGAACTCTGGGCTAATAGCTGCATCGAATTTGTGGGTCCACCCGAACTTATTTTTTTCCGGTCAGGAAAATGTTCAGGAATTTTTGGAGAATATCGAAAATAATATCAGCTATTATACCCGCAAATTTGGCTCTTGCCTACTTAAAGGTCATCTCACGGGTAGGGCACAGGATAGGTTTGAGGTGTTCGGATACACCTACCTGACTGGGCAGCGATGGATTTTACACTTCTAAAGAAGGCATTGACCAACAGCTTTCCCGTGGTCAGAAATAGATCAGAGTTAAAGGCCGAATTTTATGGCTCAAAACAAGCTAGGAATCAGTCACCGTCAGACTTTATATATAAATTGTTTAAACTACAGAAGTTAAATTTTGGAATGACCGATGAAGGATTGATAAATCATGTTCTGTTGAGATTGTCCCCACAGATGATTGACTATGTGAAGCACTATTCTAAGCACCTTGAAAGCACACAGCAATCATTACATCAGAAAAGGTAAACACTAAAGATGTTGCCAGATGTAACGAAACGATTACAATTAATTTGATTATTTCAATACTCTCCCTAAATCAAAATAATCTAACAATATAAAAAAAGGTACATATACATACACCTTAATACACTAATAAAATCAGTCATTTAGAATGCACATGCTAAAAGAAAATAGAATAACACATTAAATACAAAAGTGCAATGATTATAGTATAATACATGTATACACACATGCTCTAATTAATTTCCAAAATTATACATTCCTAGCATTAACTTGAGTTTTAAAAATCTATCTTTAGCAAGAGGTTTAGTCAATATATCAGCAGCCTGGACTTCACTACTACAATTTATGACATTAAGTTGCTTGTTTTCATATTGTTCTCTAATAAATTTGTAACGAATGTCAATATGTTTGGTCCTATTATGAAATTCAGGATTTTTCACTAAACGGATGGCACTTTGGTTATCTATTTGAAGACTTGGAACAGAAGTCACACAGCACAGTTCTTTTAAAAGATTGTTCAACCAAATCGCTTCTTTCGCAGCTTGACTTGCTGCAATAAATTCAGCTTCAGTTGTTGAGAGAGCAATGCAATTCTGTCGTTGACTTCTCCATGCAATAGCACCTCCATTATACTTGAACACCATTCCTGATGTTGATCTCCTGGTTAATGGATCACCAGCATAATCTGAGTCACTGTATGACTCAAGCGTAGCACTAGTAACACCCAGATACATAATGCCACACTTTTTGGTTCCATTAAGATACCTCAGGATCCTTTTCACCATGGTCCAGTGTATCTGTTGAGGTTTATCCAAAACCTGGGAAAGCACTCCCACTGCATATGCTATGTCAGGTCTGGTGACAATAGCCAGGAACATAAGACTACCCACAGCTTCTCGGTAGGGTACATCAGCCGAAAGAGAGAGAGAGAGAGAGATACTGAGTTATCTGTAGTAATAGCACCCTTTTCGACAGGTGTACCAACTGGATTTGAATTAATCATATCAAAGCGAGATAGGATCTTCCTACAATAAGCCTCTTGGTGTATAAAAATTTTAGCACTTTCAAGATGCTCAATTTGCACACCAAGAAAATAATTAGCTTCCCCTATCACTACAGAGAATTCACTTTCAAGCTTCTTAAGAAACATTTTTACTGTCTGCTCTTCATCTGCTGCAATGATTCCATCATCAACATACACAATAAGATACATTGATTTTTTATCATTAAAAAACAAACATGGATCACAGTTTGATTGCTTCAATCCACTGCGTTCAGCAAAACTTTTGAAACATTTATTCCAACACCTTGGAGCTTGTTTTAAACCATATATAGACTTTAGTAACTTACATACCTGACCAGAACTATCACTAAATCCTTCAGGTTGAGTCATGTAGATATCCTCGGAGAGGTCTCCATACAGAAAAGCAGTTTTTACATCAAACTGACCTAGCTTCAGTTTTCGAGCAGCAGCAATGCTCAGGACAGTTCTGATGGTATCCCCCCGAACTACAGGACTGAAAGTTTCACTAAAATCAACTCCAAATTTTTTGGCTGTATCCTTTAGCAACAAGTCGAGCTTTAAAATGCTGTACAGTTCCATCAGCATTTTGTTTCACCTTGAATACCCATCTATTACCTATGGCTTTTCTGTCAGAGGGTAAATTTACAAGTATCCAGGTGTTATTATTGGATAGAGATTCCAACTCTTCCTTCATAGCAGCAAGCCATTTGTCGCTATCTTCAGAAGCCATTGCTTCTTTGTAGGTCTCAGGTTCTATGTGTTCTGCCAATAGAACAAAGCTGTCAAATTTGGCTGGCATCTTTAATATGGACCTGTCACGCAAATTTCTGCTACTCTGCTGAACTAAGGTTTCTTCTGTATCTTCAGCATTACACGATATCTCCTCCATTTCTTTTCCCACATCTGCTTCTGGTGTTTGAAGCGGCTTTTTCACTATTTCCATATCTGAGTTTTGAATATCAGTAGAAGATACATCAGGAACACAGTTAAGTTTTTTATTTTGGAATATCACATCTCGACTCAGGATAACCTTGTTCTGATCTTTTATCCATATTCTATAACCATCTTTTTCACCACTGTAGCCAACAAAAACTCCTTTAACACTCTTTTTGTCCCATTTCCTCCTTTTTTGTTGAGGTACATGGACAAAGCACTCGGTTCCAAATACATGCAGGTGGCCAATTTGATCACTTCTTTGGAAAACCACAGTTCATAAGGGCTTTTGTCTTTAACTGATGTTGGCCCTGTTCTGTTCAACACATAAACAGACGTATTCACTGCTTCTGCCCACAGTTTCAAAGGAAGGTTTGTAGCATAAATCATAGATCTCGCACTTTCAACAATAGTTCTGTTTTCCCGTTCTGCAGCTCGATTTTGTTGAGGCGTGTAAGGCATTGACATACGAGAAGAGATTCCTGATTTTTCAAGAAGACTCTTCACTGTTGAATTTATAACCTCTCCTCCACCATCACTTAGCACCTCCTTGATCATATGCCCAGTATTTTTCGCTTCATTAAGAGACGTTTCAAGGCACTTGGAAACTTCATTCTTGGACTGCATGAAAAATACCCGACGGTATTTGGTGAAATCATCTTTGAAACAAACGTAGTACTTAGCACCGCCTAGAGACTGTTGCTGCATTGGACCACATACATCTATATTTATCAATTCTCCTGGCGTAGTAGCCCTTTGTTTCCTTGTTCAAAGGGACGACGACTCTGCTTCCATAACAACATCCATCACATATTTGGCTGTCTTTGCATCACTTTTATTTGATATTTTCTCAGTATATCATTAACATGAGCCTTGTTTTGATGACACAGTCTTTCATGCCACAATTGTAAGGATTGGTCTGCCGAGGCAACACATACTTCAGCAGCAACACATACTTTTGGATAAAGAACACGTATTTCTAATGCATACAAGCCATTCACAGTTCTTACTCCTTTCAAGCGCACTCTGCCATCTCTCAGAGGGAACACTCATCTTTTGATGCCTGGAACTTGAAACCCCTTTTAAGGTCTGACTGATGGAAAATAGATTTTTACTAATGTCAGGAACATACCACACCTCTGTCAGATGATGCTTCTCTCATTTACTATTGACCTTAATTTCAATATTCACAGTTCCATGTCCATAAGCCATAATTGCACCACTATTTCCCACATATACTGGCTTAGGTGAGACAAATTTAGTGAAGTCCACAAATAATTTTTGTGCTTAGTCATGTGAGCAGAGGCTCCACTGTCGGCAATCCACACTTCACTTTCTGGAACACCTTCCACAGTACACACAAAAGCATCACCTTCAACTTTTGGTTTACTTCCTTTCTTCCAACAGTCCTTAGAAAGATGACCTGGCTTACGATAGACGTAACATTTTCTCCCAGGTTTCTTGAAAACTTTCTTCTAGTAGCAACCAGGGATGTGAAATCTGTTGACTTTGAAGGTAGTCTCATTTCAATAAGGCGAAGTCTTTCAGTTAATTTATTGACTGATCTCTCCTCTATGGGAACTGACTCCCAAACACTCTGAACTCAAAATATTCTGATGGCAATGTAGACAGATTCTGCTCATCAGCAGGAGATCCGGCAATGTTGTTTTAGCAACACGCCTTAGATCGTCGTTTAATTCACTAAAGTTCCTTTGCAGCTTTGCAATATGGCTTGCAATATCATCCTCCAGTTCTTTTCACTGCGAAAAAACTTCTCCATCAAACGATCGAGTCTTTGCCCGAACTCTGCTCATATACCGACAGCAACTTTCCCACACACTTTTAGCTGTGTTGCAAACCGATGTCAATTCAGCATTGCTGTCATCCATATTGCCCACAAGAATCAGTTGTGCCAGGGAGTCATCTTTAATGAAAGCCTTCTGCGCTTTCTCATACGCAGCAATCGCTTCAGCTGAAGCCTCGGCCGGTAATCTTGGGCATTCCGATCTCCACAAACAACATCATGAACATTGTGATGTCGCAACAAGAGTTCAATTTGCCGTTCCATTTACTCCAATTTGCAGCTCCACAAGCTTTCAATATGAGCTTTGAATTCCATTTCAGTCTCTGTACACGTGCTTAGGCTAACAAACACACGTGGTGTTTTAACTTATAATTTTCTTTCAAAAAAATATAATCTTTTCTCCACGAAGACACTTAACAATCACAGGGATTCCTGGCCCATAACCTGTTGCAGAAATCTTTGCAGTAGGATTTATTAAGTGTAGATTCTAAGCACATTGAAGCACACAGCAATCATTACATCAGAAAAGGTAAACACTAAAGATGTTGCCAGATGTAACGAAACGATTACAATTAATTTGATTATTTCAATAGTGATGAGGCTCAACTTTTACAAGTATTAGCGAAGTAGAATGAACGGCAGGGCGATCCGAAACCTATAGTCGAGTAGTCATGTTAAACTGCAAGAATGGGATTCGAGCAGAGGTCACCGACAGGCGTGTAGAGGGCAATTGGCGTGATATAGGTGTGGTAAATCGGCAATTTGATGTAAGGGTTGTAAACAGTGATACAGTGATTCGAATGGTAACAGGTATAGCAGGTGTTTCGTTAATCGGTATCCGAGAATCGGGTGGTCCGAAGAGACTATGTCAATGCTTCTCAAAGTTTCAATATTTGTGACTCAATATTCATCATAATTTTCCTTGTGCCCCCTCCATGCAATAACAATGTATTGAATTCAATAATACTATACTTTGCTACAATACGACTTTAATCTCTCAAGTGCCACCTGCGTATATAATGGCTCCGAACGTATATATGTCTTTCCAAAGTACGATCTTTTTTTGTGCACTGCTATCCATAAAATTATTACGAATGCTTTGGAATGCGATTAAAAGACATGGACAGTGTTTCGAAGGATTTACTTATTTTAGTAGATTTGCTTTTATTTCTTTACAACCCACCCCCAACGTACCCAATACATCACATACGCGTGCCTATGTGGAAAAGGCGGCACTAGAGAGCGAATCGCGTAATTTTTATCGTCAGTTAAGGGGTTAATTATAAACCGGACAATTATTAAGATAAGTTTAATTTTGTGTATAACTTTATATATCACAAGCCATAGGGCCATTAGTAACTATTAATGTTATTCTCAGACTTATTAAATTAATTATAAAATACAATATCGCTACTGATACATTTATAAGTGTATCATATCACAGTAAATGTGTATTTTATTTTGTAAGAATGTGTTTTGTTTGTTTACTTTCAGTAAATTAATAATTTTTTAAATAATCTTTTCCCCGACTTTTCAAAAAGCTCGCTCCCCCTCGTAGAGTTATTAGGTTCCCTGGAGGGGGCTTGCCCACAATTTGAGAAACGCTACTCTATAAGAACTACAAATATGTGCAAAACAAAAATAGAAGAAAGAAAATATCAGTGTCGGTACGCTGTCAGTTTCTTTCCATCTTTTATACCGGTTGTGGCTAGCTTTCGTTAGCCCGAACGGGGAAACCAGTTAAGGAGATAAGTACCATCTTCACACTTTTTTTTATTTGTAATATTTGATTATTGGTTTTAATTGTATTTTATAAAGGTTATATTTAATAGTAATTCCATTCAAAAAAATTTTAATTTGCTGCAAAATGTTTGTAAAATTTAAATTTTTTTTGAACTTTTTTTTTTAACATTTTTAAAATTCTTAAGGCTTTTTTTAAATATGTTTATTTTTTTCAAAATTTTTTTTCCAAGTATCTCATAATATATTACATAAAACTTTGCATGGGTTTTTTTCTGCTGTAGCTCTTCAATTTTTTATTAATTTTTTTATGGTTAAACTTCCAAAAAAATCTCAAAAAAACATTAATTTTGATTTTGAAATTTTTTAGAAAAAGTACTAAACACATTAGAGCTAATTCCATGTACAGTTTTACAAAGCATACATTTCAGAACATGTATAAAAAATTTCTAGCCCATACTTCAATTATCAAAAAAGTCTTAGGGTTTTGAATAATAGTATATGTACAAAAATTCAACATGGAGAAAAATGAGCTTGAAGCTTTCATTCCATGAATAGCATGATATAATATTTATCGAATAGTCTGAAACTTTTATGAAATATTAATTAGCTTATTTAAAACTGCTTACCATAAAAAATTACACAAATGTAGAACAATTAAATAGTATACTGCCATAATGAATATATAGAAGAAAACGAATGAAAGATTGATATTTCATAAAACTTTTTATGTTAATAATTATAAGAAAAATACACACACTTCAGAGCTAATGTACAACATGTACAAAAGATGTTTATGTCTTTATTTTTTATTTCCATGATTTTAAAAGCCTTCGAATGTTAAATATTGTACACCAATGAAAGCAAAATCAAATAACAATTTATAGGTAAAACTAGTTGCATGGCCCGGCGTTGCACGGGCTTTTTCAAGTGTATAGATGTTTTTGCCTTTAAAATTTCCCCTTCTCATATTGGTGTAAGCACTCTCCCTGGTTTGTTTGTGACTTCCATATTAATATTTCATTAAAATACCCTTTTTTGAAATTTCTTCCATCTCTTCGCTTCATCGGATGGTCTGTTTCACGTCAGAATATCCCAGCGTTGCACGGGCTCTTACCGAGTACATCACTTTACCTAATGGAAATTTCCCTTTCCCTCTCGACGCCAGCACTTCTAGGAGAGTGATTTCTATATTTATGTCATTAAAATTCCTTTTTTGTTTCGAAATGTCTTCCACTTTTCCTTGTTATGAATACTTCTTTTTCCTCGTTTAACCGGTGTTGTACGGGCTTTTTCGAGAATATAAAGCTCTTTTTCCCTCCTTTTTCCTTCAAGGATAAGATCAAATTTCTATTTTTGATTACTAATTTACAAAATTAATCTTACTGCTTATTTCTGGGTGTTTGGTTATTTCATTAAAAATATGTAACTATAAAAAAGAAGTATGGGAGAGTAAACCTAGACACATACATTTGCTTCCAATCTCTGCATAAAAAACATTCAAAAATTAAAATAATTCTATCAAATAAAAACATTTTAGCATTTTTTTAATAATTTTAATGTTTTTCACACTAAATTGTTTTTTTTAATAAAGAAAACTATCTGTTGTGGTGTATCAGAAAGTAGTCTTTCTGAACATGCTCCATAAGCCTCACACACACATACACAAACTGGTCAATTCTGTCGTAGGTTACTGGCATTTGGTGAATTTAGCAATTTTTTTCGTTGCATTTTTATGGCCCCTTGAAATAGAAAAGTGCCTTTTTTAAAATGTTTTATGTGGAAAAAAGCATAAAAATAGAAACAATTTTCAAAATTACGAAATTTCCTAAATTTTTAGAATAATTTTTACAATATATCATCTCAGTCTAACTTAGCATCAACTAGAAATATATTACAATTTACCAATCTACTTTAAAAATAGTCGTATAACTGTGTTTTTTTTTAATTTAAATCCAAGAAATGCAGTTCTTGTTTCCTAATGTTTTCAAAGATTGAAAACATTAGGATTTCCCATAAATATGTATGTTGTCTTAAAATTTGTGATGAATAACGTTACTTCTATAGGACGGAAAAAAGTAACAATAATTTTA
>BMAO01019869.1:0-162242 GCA_019973975.1 Trichonephila clavata | reverse complement strand
CCCTATGGAGTTTCTTATAATTCAATTTACGTCTAAGGTATTGCTTTTAACTGTATGAAACAAAATGCATCCTAAAGATAAAAAAAAATTAATCTTCTCTTGATTTCGATTTTTTTAAAAAAATTTCTAAATATTTTTAAATATTTATTAAAAGCTTGAAAATTTACATTCAGTGCGTTGAAACGACCATAAAAATATTTTCAATTATCGGATAAAAAAAGTTTTTCAGCGGAAATCCTTTATTTTTTATGCTCTTTCAAACGCATATACTTTAAAAATTTTAAACTAATTTATTTGCGAGTAATTAAATAAGTCAGCATTGCATATTTGGAATGAGGGGAAAGTAAACTTGTAACTCCGCCTTCTTGCGGAAGGATACATGAAATTTTCCCTGCGTTCCCTTGGTGAAAGGTGGTAATTTATGACTCTTCGGTGGATTGTGTAACAGAGATGTCCCCCCCCCCAAAATGGGTCTTGTTTTCTAAGAATCTATAGGCATTCAAGATACTATTTACACTTACATCATTCTTAGGAAAGTTTGAGTCTGTGCTTGAAAATAACTACAAATACGTTTTGTACAAAAAGCTATCCTCTGTTTTTTATTCCACCTTTCTTAAAAATATTTATATATACTAAATAAGTTATATTTTATTAATAATTAAAATGAACAATTAATATTTATTAAATGCATTTGAATCGTCAGGATAAAGTGAATCAGATTTCGTATTCTTTTCTTACATATCTCCAAAATTGAAATTCCTGTGTTTTTTTCCAAGTTTAAGTTATTTGAATATCAGCTGTTTTAAAACTTATTTTGCACAGTTTATTTCAGTTATTAAATAAAATGGATCATCGTCGCAGCTTCAAAAAAAGATTATTTCTTTCGGCTAAACGAAAAAAGAATATAGGACAGAATTTCAGGAATTGGAAAGTAAAAGTGTGTATTTCTTTTTTTCTAAATTCTTTTGTTCCCCTGTTCATTTCAAATATTGTGAAAGTTTCCACATACTAAATGGATTTATTGATCATCGCATTTTAAATAAGATTCAAATATTCCGAAGATGAAATACCATTGATTTAAAATAAATCAGAAAGTTTTCCATAATTTTAAGAATATTTTTAGTAACATTAATAGTTTCTTCTTAAAACATATAAATTTCAATTAATTTATTTACTATTGCTACTGATGTTTTTATTCCGTTTTTATTTCCTTCACTGAAAATTCAACTTAGAAATAACATTGCAGAATTTTTTTTTTTAAATTTCTGTCTGGAAAGCAGTATCTACATTTTGCATTTTTATTTATACATGTGTTTCATATATTATTCAAGATAACTCATCAATGCTTTTTTTTTTTCAAAATGAATTCTAAGTTAATGCGCTATGAAGAATGCACTGCAAGTACAAATACAGGCAAATAGTTCCACAATTTTAAAGTTCAAGCCCAGCACCACTAAAGACCCACCGTGTAGGGGCGCGATGCACGTTAAATCTGTCGAGAGCTCAAACGTCCTTCCTTTGGTGTGGTGTGGTGTGGTAGTTAGGAGATGAGGTGCTATCTCAGGTGTCATCCCCGTCACTTGACCATGGTTCAAAATTACGAGGTCCGTTACCAAAAGCTCTCGTGTAGCTGAACAGTGTGACGTTAATATTCACTCACTCACTCCACAATTTGAATGTTTGACATCTGAGGAATTATAAGAGATTTTCCCCAAAAATCCCGGGAAATTCTGATTGGAATGGGGTTGTACGAAAACACTTTCTAGTTCTAGGGGTTCTACGAAAACGCTTTCTAGTTCTAGGGGTTCCACAAAAACACTTTCAAGTTCAAAGGGTTCCTTGAGTTGAAAAAGTTTGAAGACCACTGCTCTAGAGCCATATATGTTATTTGCGACAGACTTCGTAATTCTAAGCCAAGGGTGGCCAATCCGCGGCCTTGAATAATTTTGCGGCCCTCGAGATTCATTACAAAATATGATTATTTTGTACAATATTTTTGTTTTTAATGTAGTGTTTTGTAACAAATATACTTCATAACTGTTTCTATTTTATTACCTTTCTTTTATTTTAATACATTCTTAGAAGTGTGCGGTATTGCAGCGCAGCATCACACTCGATTCCTGTAACTCCATCGCGCTGCCTATTGCTAGAATTAGACATATTTGATCCTTGCATTATTATTATAAATTATCTATGCTTGTATAGATGAAAAATAATGAAATCAATAATAATTCATTCCGTTTTAAATTTTCATTCCAATAAATGTTTGTGATGGGTCTAAATATAATATAAAGATATATAATTTTTGTTTGCAGCCCGCAGGATTATAATGTTTTTCCGAAGTGGCCCGCAAGGTCATTTGAGTTGGCCATCCCTGTTCTAAGCCAAGATCGGATAGCGAGAATGACACTTGAGTTTACAGTTTCTTTGTATTCTTCATGACCTTTATTGAACTTGGGAATCTCGCGTCTTTAGTCATTATGGTATATAATCCTCCACGGTTTTAAATGCTGATTTAAATTCTTTTATTGTTTTTTATAAAATATATTGCTGATTTTGTTTGTGATATTAAAAATATAACATTAGTGTGATAAATAAAAAAATATTTAGTATGATTGGTGAAAAAAGTTAATTGAAATTAAAATCTGGAATACAATAACTTCAAAACGATTTTGTGATTTGCCGAGACGGGTAAATCCAAAGCAGAATGTATGCGAGATTTTCGACAAAAGAAACGTGAGAAAAAAAATAAAAAACTGAAGGAGAACAGTCGAAAAGAATTGCACAAAATTCAACTTCACGCAGCAGGGATTTTTTTTTTTTTTTTTTTTTGTTGCAACGAACACAAATCTCTCAGAAACAAACGGCCGAACCAATTACTGCTTTACCAAATCTGTTTGTCAGTCAGGTAACTTTACGATTGTCCGCTCATAGCTTTTTTGAATGATGAGCTCAAGCTCGAAATGACAACAAACCGAAATATATCGACAGCTAACAGTGGTACTGTTATTGACATTGTTTTTCAAAGGTTATTAAATACTTTAAAATCTCAAGTATATGTATCATATTTTAGTCATCATAAGTCTATGGTGTGTGTCTTCCCCAAATTGAACAAGAATATTTATTTTTGATAAAAAATTACATGACTCTTTGTGTTAATTAAATAAAATTTTCATTAAAGATAAAATTATTCGATAGAAAATTATTTCCAATCATACCCGATTAATTTTTTTCAGGATTTATGTTACTATTGCGTATTTACCAGGATAACATGTCAGATGTTACACATCATATGCGACTACTGTAAGACTCGTTCCTTTTTTTTGTAACTGAATTTATATTAGAAATTCCAACACTAAAACTGTTCTTCCAAAAAATTGTGTGGGTCCCAAAACCAATACTCAATGTACTTTATCAGTGGCGTAGCTAGGTATCCAAAGGTCTTGGTGCAAAAAAAGAGAGAATATTGGTGGAGTTTTATTAATTAAAAATATATTAGAGTATTTTATATATATACATATACAAAGCTGATTCACATCAGCCCTGTGTCAAGCTCTGCAGAACATAGGAAAGCAAAGCTACAAACTACTTACATGTATGCATATGAGTTTCCTTGTGAATTTAGTGATTACCCAGGTTCGATTTGACATGTGATAGATAGGAAATGATAAAAAGAATATGCACAAACAAGAAAATATAATACAAAATTATCATAATTATTTAAAATAAAACACACGAAAAAACAGAGGAGGGGGTCAAAGTTACATCAGTCTGTTGCAGATACCAGATTGCGAAACATTGAAACAGGAAAATAGCTTATTATGAATCATATTGTTATAAAAAATAAAATGACCAAGAAGAAATAGCTCCCTGTGTAGATTTTTTTAGATGTATGGTAAGACATGGAACTTGATGTTTATTTTCAAGTAAAAATTAGAAAAATAATATAAACTTTTTTTAATACGTAAAATTCGCAACACAATATAAACAAAGGAAAAGAATTTAGGGGAATTCCTTACAAGTTTGAAACTTCTTTCAACGGAGTTGCCATGATTATAGCTATGTAACAATCTTTTATATTTATATCTCAATTATCGCTAGTTCGACTTGCCTGGTGGTCAAGGCGCGAGGGTCCCCTGAGCTCAAGGGCCCCTGTGCACGGCACCACCTAGCCCATTGGTAGTTACGCCACTGTACTTTATTAAATTTATATAAGATTTTTTTTTGTTACATGTCTTAAACCGTTTTTAAATAAAATTATTGAACTGAATCGGAAATAAAGAACTGACCTGAAATATTTCAGGAAAGAGAATAATTTAAATCACATTACACTATTCATTCAATTAATTTATAAATTTCTCTTGTCATTAAACTGTTTAAAAAAGGATTTTGATGCAATTTAATATTGAAGAATAGCACAGAAAATTGTTTTGAATGTACAGAAATATATATATATAAAGGTTTCTGCCTTAACTAAAACTTATATTTTTATAAAATTCAAATGAAAAACTGATGTTTCTCAAAACAGAAATGAAACAGCTTAAAAAAAGCAGTTTCTTTGTATAACTAGAATGTCAGGCACAGTTTTCATGTAATTGAAAACTGCCATGGGGTGGGCAGTAAAAGAGGGGTCAGTTGGTTGTAAACTGGACCCTCCAAGAACAAAAATAGAAGGCGAAAGAGAGGGGGGGGGGAGTTTCCTGTCTCGAGCTCCCTTTGCACTTAGAATCCCTCTCTCAACTGTTGTAGAAGAGGCTTGTATGATTATGTGACGTCATTTTCTTTCATCATGACAGCTATCAGAACATAATCATCAGAAAATGGGATCAAGTAAATGCAAATTTGGAAAAATAATAGCTTGAAAAAAAATGTTTATTTCAAAGTCAAGAAAATATTGAAAATTAAGAAAAAAAGGCATATAATTTATCTTTTATGAAGGAACTATTTACCTCCGATCATTAAGACCAGTACTCATGAGTACTTGGCCCTTTCTATAGATACGCCCATTCACCCCTCCCAGAAGAGGGCGCTTTCATCGTTTTAGAGTTGGAATTTCTGTCTACGGGACCCTTAAGATCCACTCTTTACTATATCCTCTTAATTTATAGTTTAAGAACTATACTGAGTATTTATGATGGCAAAACTAGAACTAATTAACATTTCAAAAAAAAATTTTATTTTAAAATTTTGTAATAATTCGTATACATTTTCTTTAATTTTTGCTCAAAAAATGTAGAAATTTTAATGAGTTTGAACACATAATATAGACATATTACATTATTTATATGGAAATGCTAGCATTTTATAATACATATTAAACTCATGTCCATAAATTAAGGATAATTCAGAATCACACAGAAATTTAACACTAAAATAAAAATTTCACCTGTAGAATTATCACACACATCTTGAAGAAGAATATGCAAATTACAGGAAACCACCAGATGGCGCGGATTGTACGTCCCAATGACGAGAGTGTAAGTGAATATTAACGTCCCACTGTTCAGCTACACGAGGGTTTTTGGGGACGGTCCGCGTAATATTGAACCATGGTCAAGTGACGCGGGCGACACCTGAGCTGGCACCCTCCTCGACGAGAGTGTAAGAGAGGAGTATATAAGGAATGGTGGCAAAGAAGTAAAATTGTTCACAAGCGCTTTAAAAGCCTTTCAGTGCAATAACCGCATTGTTATGGCACAAAGAGAGCATTTGGATGATTTTTTACGTGGTAGAATTATATGACGACTGGAATGTGGACGTACTCAGCTGGAAGTATCCGAGGAACCTGTAATCACCCAGAGTGTCATCTACAGGCTTTGGCAACGATTCCAAGATGATGCTAATGTTAGTGTTGCAGCACAGGTCACCCCCGGGTTACAACTCCGAATGAGGACCGGTATTTGGCAGGTACTGCCAAAAGAAACAGACGGAGCACTGCATCAGACCTATATCGTCAGCTCTCTTCAGCTACTGGTACGACAGTTTCAAGGCAGACCGGGTACAGACGCTTAGGGCACATTGGTCTATATCAGGCGTCGGCAACCTATGGCACGCGTGCTAGATGTGGCACGCAACCACTCTACAAAATTATAAGATATATACTATATATAAAGCTAAATTGTTGTGTCTTTCCTTTCATCCCCGCTTACATTTTGATATAAGGGTTATTTTCATTTTCGATTCTCTGCTGAATCTGCTTGCCTGTAGTTTGAATGCTTTATGTAAAAGAAAACATCTTCTATGTTTAAATGTGACTTACTATTAGCATTAAATATTCAACACAAATAAAAAAATTTGAGTAATACTTGCAAAATTGAGAATCATTTATCACGGCTCTGTATATAAAAAAGTCAGTAGTTTGTCTTTTACCCACCAAAAGTTTGGGCATCGACGGAAAAGGAAAAAACAAATGTCTTAGCTATAAATAAAAACTGCTTAACAGACGTTTTCCATCGGAAATATATTCAAGAAAAATAGTTATTCTATCAACATACAATTTGTATTGGAAATAAATTCGGTGAAAATAAAACACACAGTGATGTAGGTTATTAGGCAAGTGAATCAGATCTCATAACAAAGGTCCTTTTTAATTAAATATTAAGAGAAAATGTAATTTTTTGAGTGTTGTGCCAAAGAAGTCATAATTATTTTGTTTAACTTTTGGAGCGAATTAAGCTAATAGAAATAGATATTAGAATACATTTTTTTTATGTTTTCTATTAGTCACGCCGATATACGAATACGGAGTATGAATTCAGTCGAAAGTTAAATTTAGTATGATGCACAATGTGATTTTTTGGTTACTTTTAACTTCGTCACGTTGTTAGTTTTATTGTGAAAATTTGTATATTGTTTGTTTCATCATTGCGCCAGTTAATAGTTACATATTGAATCAAATGGCGATGAAAAAAAATAAAACTTGATGTTCGCGATTTCCAAGATTCTTGGACATCCGAATTTGGATTCATACAACAAAAAGATCGCGCTGTATGTGTGCTATGTAGCGAAAGTGTTGTATGTCGTACGTCAAGTGTACAAAGACATTTTCAAACTAAACACCAGACCACATTTAAGAATTCTGATGAGAAATGGGAAGTTTTTTAGAAAGAGCTATTTCTGGATATGAAAAGGAAATTACATTTTTGTGTCAAACAATTGGAGTCAAACCAAAAGCGACAGAATGTAGTTTCGTCAATGCTCATTGTTTAGCAGCCAAAGTAAAACCTTTTACAGATGGCGAACCTATAAAGGACACATCTTTAAAAAGTGCTGAAATATTGTTCAGTGATTTACCTAACTTGCAAACAATATTATCTCGAATTCAAGAAATACCTGCTTCTGCGCGAACTGTTGAAAGAAGAATAACAGAAATGGCAGAAAATGTAACTGCGAAACAAAATTCATGTTTACAAGAAACTGTTGCATTTAGCATTGCTTTTGATGAAAATAAAGACGTGAATGATGTTGCATGTCTTGCAGTAATTGCACGATATTGTGACAAAAATCGATTTATGAAGAATTATGATGTATGATCCCTCTGTCTGGTACAACTAAAGGACAGGATATTCTTTTTTCATTTATAAATCATTTTGAAAGAAAAAATATAATATAAATAAAATATTTTGTGTAACTACTGTTGGGCGCTCCTGCAATGGTTGGCAAGGAAAAAGGACTTGTCAAACTTCTTGAAAATCATATTGGACATAATGTATCGAACTTCTATTGCATAATACATCAGGAAAGTTTAGTTGCCAAAATTTCGTCTCAGCGCTTAATTTCTGTAATGAATACTGTTGTTAAAATAGTTAACTTTATAGTGCCTCGATCTTCATTATCACACAGACAATTTGAATCTATTTTAGAAGAAATGTAAAGTTAATATGGGGATCTTCCCTTGTACAGTCATGTCCGTTGGCTTAGTCGTGGTAATGCATTGAATAAGTTTGTGTCATGCATGGAGCACATTAAAATTTTTCTTAATGAGAAGAGACAACATTTTCCCAAATTAGACAACGAATGGTTATGTAAATTGATGTTTCTGACAGATATAACTAAACATCTCAATGAAATAAACTTAGGATTGCAAGGAAAAAGTCAAACAGTATACTTATTACAAGACAGCCTTTTGAACTTTAATATCATTAAAGTATTAATTGTGTAAGGAATAAACATTTATGTATTTGAAGAGGCATTGTTACAAATTACATAGAATGTAACAGATCTTTAGTTTGAACAGATTCAAAGTCTAAAATTATAATAATGTTATCAAATATCATTTAAACAAAAAAAAGGTTGGATTTTCGTATCCGCCACTTATTTTGCAAAGTTTTTTCTCGCCAAATAGATGAATGCACCAAATCTGCTAACCCTACTGAACTTTGCTTCTCGGTGTAGGAGAAGTCAGATTGAAACAATTTTGCACATGTGCAGTACGCGCCAAATTGGCGATTTTTCAAAATTTGGCGGACCAGTGGCCGACTCCACACCCAAAAAAATATCGAATTATTTTTATTTATATTTATCTGATAAAGAAATTATCTACATTTAACCACCTCCTACTCAATTCATAGAGGGTGATTCTGCAGCTATGAATTTTTTTAAACTAGTAGTATTATAATACAGACACTTACCAAAATATTCATAATATTACTTTTATAGTTTAAGATTTCAACTTCAGATTTTTAGCTTTTTCTTATTGAAATACAAACAGTTTTATACGTATTTTTATTATACAATTTGGATTTACATTCTAAAGTTTTAAATATTTTTAACATGATTTAATCCAGGAATAAATCTGTGTTTGAAGGCTAATAGAATGTGTACTTTTTTCCCGTGATATTACAGAAGTAATTTGCAGGAATGTAACCCCTGTATATTACGGTAAGCAGCAGTGGTCAAGTGAACATACTTTCTGAAAGGAAAAGAGTTTCAGATGGCCAGAAATCTTTAATCAGAGAGAAAAAAAAGTCGTTTTTTGCGTCAGACTCCAACGCATTGAACGTCTTCAGCAGATACTCGAACTACGCTGGGCATGCATTTCATTGACTCCAAACCACAGCTGTTTGCGTAAATTTCAGACACGAGTTTAGTAGATATCCTGTACGTTCATTCATTCCATCTTTTTACACTTAAATTCCTAGAATGAATTGATGAAGCTGAGCTCAAAGACTTAAGGGAAGTTTAAGAGAATGTGTAAATATATATATTTAAATAAAGAAAAAGAATTGACGCATTCAAACTATAAATCATGGAAACCTTTCATTTTCGTAAGAGAATGATTTGAAGTAGGGTTTGCAATCCCGTGTCATATTTTCAATCCCGGGATTAGGATTGGACTATTTATTAAAAATACTTACATATTAGCATAGTTGAAATTACTTAATAAAATTGAAAATATAATTAAAAATTGATTTAAAAGTATTTTAATGAAACAAATAAAAATTAATTCATCATAAAACAAATAAAAATAGTACATAATGAATTTTTTGTAAAAAAAAGCATTTCTTCAATTCTTGTGTTTCTGTAAATAAGCTTATAAAAACACAGCTTCTCCAGCGTTTCATTGTTGAATCGGCTTCTTATTTTTGTTACAAACTGTCGTACCAAAGAAATAGCGCGTTCGGATTCTTTACTAGTACGTATTATCGTCATTAAATAGGGGTATGCTCTTTTCAAGTAGTCACCACGTCTCCCTCCCTTTTCAAAATAGAAACAATTCTTTTTGAATTGTTGATGACAGTGTCTCAAATCTAATAGACTGCATTGGTGCATAACCTCTTTGATAAGTTTATTTAGTTCTTCTGCTACACTTACTGGTTTTTGTACATAAATTAATCCATTTATTGAATCAGAATGTGAATCAATTTCAAGTGTTACCTCATTTGAAATTGAAGATCCAGTTGCATGAGTTCTTAGTAATGCAATGTGATTTGAAGTATGTCAAGTCTTCCAAGCAGGTCCGCTATTAATTAACGGCATTTAATTAAAGAAGGCAAAAATATATCAAATGTGACACAAATCTATTCTTGAGATGTTTCTTATATTGCAGTGAGCATTGCAGTGCGCTATTTAGATCTGTGCGACGTTCTCCCATACGATAAATGAGAGCTGCGCATATATTTTTTTTACCTGTAGTACTTATAATTGCTCAAAAAATTCTACGTGCATGTTTCATTAACAGAATATCAATTTTTAAAAAATTAAATTCTTAGAAAATTTTTATGAGAAAAAATTTTTTAAACATAATTTAGAGAAAAATTAAATCCTATAATTTGTTATTCTAATCCCGGGGTTCTGGGATTGGAAAAAACACTGGGATCCCGGGGTTTCGGAATTCCGGGATCCCGGGGTGAAAACCCTAATAGATATTTTCCAAAAATTCTAAATGCATCTGTCCAAGTTATATAACACCGGACATCCTGAGGGTGGAAGAAATGTCCGTTTTCTGACCCCACTCGCGATGGGGAGAAAGTTACAGAAGAAAATAAGCGAAAACATACGCAATTTCATGGTTTAACATATGCATTCTCATCCAACCCTTCAAGTTTCAACTCGTAAGAAAACTGACATTAAACGTATACAGTACAAAAAAGTGAATAAGATTCATTAAATGTAATACCAGATTCACAATACTTCCAGAAAAAATTTCAAAATATAATTCAGACAAAAATTAAATCCCGGGATTAGTTATTTTGATCCCGGGATTGGAAAAAACCACCGGGATGCCGGGGCTGCAAACCCTAATTTGAAGTAATTGAAAAATAATTTTCAAAGTTGATAACTATAATGAAAAGACTTAAGTCTTCAAATAATTTTGAACAAAATTATTTGATCTATTTATTTGTATTTAATTTTTATCAATTTGTGAAACATATAAATATTTACCTTCAGCAGAAATTTTCCACAATATTACAAGATAATCCTATTGATTATTAAGCTTAAGAATGCAAATGGAATGAACTGAAAATCAATGAAATACAAAATGAATAGTCGAATAATGTAAATAGGATTTTCAATATAAGAAATATTTATATAAAAGTATATATTCACTATACACAAACATATTAAGTACTTTAATATATACTTTTTGTATCTTTTATAAACAATATTCCCTTTTCCTTTATTTGAAAAAAACTTTTGATATTTCTTTGTACGCTTTAGTAATTGATAAACACAGCATTTCGTAAGAAATGTTTCGAAGTTAAGGGGATAATTTATACATTCCATGAGCTCTTTTCTTAAATCCAAGAAGAAATTTCAAATTCAAAATTTTTAAACATACATTTTTAAATGAAACGTAATATTTTCAAAGATTTAAAAGTCATTTAAAATATTAATAGATTTTTTCAAACAGTACAAACATTATCATTATTACAAATTAATATACATTCATTGACAAACTCATTTTCTAAGAGAGATTATACCTTTACTAAAATAAGACTTTTCTGTAATCTTTTGAAAAAAACTTTTTGCATTAGTAGCAAAACTATGCTGATATTTGATGCTAAGCATTTGAAGGCCTATGTTTATATATAAGAGGTAAATGATAAAAGTTATTCATAAAAAATTACTTATAGCATTATTCTATTCTAAGATAATAATGATTCTCAGTAATGCATTAATGCTATTAAGGATTTGAAATAGGATAATTCTGCATTGCTACTAAATATATAAATAGTATTTCTTAAGTCATACAAAAAGTGGAAAATGTCTAACAAAATACCTCTAATATGCTTCCCTAAATATCATTACATTTAATTTCATCTTTTCCCGATGTGTTTCTCCAATAACATTGTGTATATGTATGGAATCATGTGTCTTGTATTACATACAACTCTTAAAGCAATGTTTTATTGAAAAACGAGAAACATGAATGTCTATGGCTAGGAACAATACGTAACAAAATTAAATGAAAGAATTATTGATAAATTTAATAGCGTGTACAAGTTTCGAGAGGACACTTAATTAAAAATAAGATAAGATAAATTAATTATGACTGAATACAAAAACTCAAGCCCCTTTTAAGGAAATTTTTTCGACTAAAATACACTCAGAATATGCAAAGATACTTTGAAATTTGATTATTAAGATAGAAAGAGTGAAAAATGGAGCAGAAGAAACCATTTTTTTAAAAACGAAAAGAGGAAAGAAAAGTATATTTACCACTGATGATTTTCATGCAAAGAGAGAAAAAAACAGAATTCTTGCAAATCACACACACATATTTTACTATTGAATGCAATGCTTCTTCTAGCATGAAGGCAATTTAGGATGTCTGTTTCCCCTTCACGGAATTTTTGTCAACTTGAATTCCACGAAAGATTTCATGTCCCCTCCCCCCTACAAGGGACTATCTTTGAATTTCTACTGTATACACTGGTGGTAAATGCGATTTAAGTGCATGATGAGGAGGGTGAAATCACATTTTATGCTTTTTAATGCGTATATTAAATAATCAGGGGTGTTTTGTGTTGTGAAATGATTTCTATTACATTCTTAAGAAACTATGAGCTGCATTCTTTACGTGTTTTAATTTGTGTTTGAAAATAATTCTAAAATAATTATTTCACTTTCAATAACTTTTGTTAAATACTAGCAAAATAAATTAAAATAAATTTATAAGTGATAAATTTCTATATAGTTACGTAAAAATTTAAAATTTTGAAAATTAGCAACATGTTATTTCTGTAATAAATCACATCTCTATTAGTTTTATATGTTACTTCTATTGAAAAAATTCCTTTAATACTAAAACAAATGTATGAAATATTCCTTAAATTAGCAAATATCTGTATGATAAATACCTACATTTTGTTTTTAAAAATGTTTTGTAAAAATTTAAATGCTTCAGGAAAAAAATTCTGAAATCCAGGTAAACTTATATGAACTATTTAACTCAGCGTTAAATATGCTATTTTAAGAGAAATGAATACTTAAATAACGTAGGAAAATAACATAGTATAAAATTTGTTTTTCTTATTTTTAACAACTTAAAAAATCTCTGCATTTTTCACAGCTAAGTCTGTGTAGCATATTAAACTACTTTAAAATATCTTTGTTATGTGTTTTTAATAATAATGTATATTAAATGTGAAAATATTGAAGCTTTCGTTTAAATATTAGCAAGCTTTGGAAGTATTGTATTAGGAAGCACTTCCCACATGTTTTAGAAATATATTTTGATACTTCATTAGTGGTTTGTAACGCTGTCATATTTTAATTAAGTTTTAGCTAACTTTTGTATCTAAACATAAAAATCTAACAAAACTAAATTAAGGATAAATACATTTTATGACTAATTATGTTAATTAAATTTGATGGTTAAATATAGTTAAGATGTTGTTTAAAATAACTAGTAGAAAGATGATATATATAACTAATATTAAATAACTAATGTAAGAAATAGATAGTAAAGATCTGTAAAAGTCTTGCACAAAATTATTTATACTTGCATAATGCCATAAACCGATATTATGCATTTTTATGTAAAGTTTTATGGTAAAAACGACACACAAATCACTTTGAAATAATTTCCGTCTTTCTAAAACTTATTTTTAGAATATTCTAAAAATTCTATATTTAATTCTCATATTTTTTTATAAAGAAAGGTAGAAACTTAAATATATTTGTACATTTCTAACATTTTAGTAACTGTTTACTTTCTCGAATTTTACTTTCGGAGAGTAATTCCTAACGATTAGGAGGAGATAGTATTAATGATTGCAACAATGTAGAAAATCTATTATAATGGCTTCAAAAGACCAAGAAAAACCAATGAAGCAAAAATTACAAGATTAAATTCAATGAAACACTAAAAAAAAACTATTTTTCTTTCTAAAATTCAAATGGTTCTTTTTAGTTTAAATATTGATTTAAATCAAAATAAATTTAAATTAAAAGAGAGAATTTCCCTCTCTCTCTCTCTCTATTTCCATATTGTTAAAAAGAACTAAGTTTAAGGGAATAATTTTTTAAGAAATTGATTAGGTGTATATTTATTAATTTTCAATGTGCATTTTTTTTTATTATTTTAACGAGCTAATTTATCAAAATTTTGAATAATTCTTTTGTTTAAGAAAAATCATAAATGCAGTAACATGGGAAAAAGCTTCCAAATGATGCACATTTTAAACTGTTAATTTTTTGACTGTCTTCTTTGACAAAAATATCTCACTAAATATATATTTAATGGTATTAATAAGTGTTCTAAGTTTCAAAGTTATAATAACAGTAGAATTTACAAAATTTTTCTTTTAATTCTTCCATTTGAACATACTTTGGTCAGGTACAATAGTTTTGGTACTTGCACTATAATTTATAGATTGCTTAAATATTTCTAATTGAATTAGAGTAAAAAGTTAAATTGTATTTCGAGCGGACAAAGGCATTAGTTTTTCCAAGTGGACGGAAAAATTGGTTTTTCCAATACAAATTGAATAATCAATTTCTTCACTGATTTTCGTAAAGTCCTTTTAGGTAATATAAATGATTTTTTTTCTTCGTCAATACTGTTTGAAATAAATATACATAACGATTCATTACAAATTACGTTGATGTATAGTTCTATTACAATATTTGAATATCATACGTAATAAAACACGATTTAATTACGGAAACATAATTTATTCTTGGAATTAAGTATAAATAACGCATAAAAATAAAGGGAAAACAAAGAATTATTTATGTAAGTTGACATAATTAATTTAAGTGGAAACATAACGAAAGGAAAAATTTATCTACCAGCCATATTAATTTGTATTATGAAATTAAATTATACATTTAGTTTTTCGGTACTTTATCTATAAATTAAATGAATAAATATTGTTAGCGATATTAATCAAGCGTTAAATTTTGGTTTGATGAACACGAAAAATATTTCAAATAAAAATGAGGTAACTAAATTAAAGCTTATTGAGAAATCAATTAAGAATTTTTTCCCCATTTTTTTAAATAACTGCATTCATTGGAACATTTTCCAGCAAGTTCCTTTGAGAATTCGTTCTGTACCATTGAATTCGGATTATGTGACGACCGCTTTTTATTTTGCGATAGCAAATATTATTTTAGACAAAAAAAATTATTTTTTCAGTTTATTTTAATGGATTTATTCAAAACATTTTACAAAATAAATAAAATAATTATTTGTTGAAATTAACATACAATTCATTAAAAAAGTAAACTAATTAGTTATCTGATTGCTAACGTTTTTGAAAATATTTGACTAAGAAATATTTCTACTGAGAATATAATTTTAGTTAAAATACAAACTTTGATAAATAAATTTAAAGATAAATAAAACCATATATTTCTCAATTGTTTGAATGAATGAATTTTTTGTATAAATAAATATACGAATAACGTAATTATTCAGTGATTAACTTATTGATGTTAAGTACTAATTTTGAGTTTTTTTTATCGAAATTTGTGTATCAATTCCTAGAAAAAAAAATCATTTGTAATGTAAAAAAAAAACTCCTCTTTCAACATTTCACAATATACATTATCATTTTTGTTTTGTATAATCTTTTAAAAATCTAAATTAATATAATTTTTTATAAATAAAAATATTTACCAAATATTATTAAATTTTTTCAATGACATAATTTTAAGTATATGGCAGTAGTAGATTTGTGCAGTTTCAAGTGTATTATTTTTAAAGCTTTTACTTGCAGCAAAAGAAAAATTATATTTGAAGCTCGTTCAAGCTATTGACACAGGGTCATAGTATTAGGAGTGATGGATGCCGAGAAGAATGTCAAATGATATGCTGAAAATTTTGCTTTTAAAGTGCGCCCAAAAATGATCATTCTGGTATGTAATATTTAAATCTCTGTGGCTCAATATATTTCACTCTTGAACTCTAGACTTTATTTTTCTACAGTGATTCACATGGGAATTCTACTTTTTCTACAATACTATGTATTGAATCTATGCAAATGGAAAACTATTAGGGAAATTATTCACCAATATAGAAGAAAATAAGATATAAAAAAAAATAAAAATATGTGTTGTAAGTGTTATTATATATAAAATAGTGACAAGTTGATTTTAAAGTATAAATAAAAGAAAACCAAATAGTTGTGCATTAGACATAAGTATGTCATATACAGGAAAAAATTGATAAGTTTAATTTAAGCTCGAATATATTTAGAAGTTTCTACTTGAAATAGTCAACCTTTATATGATATTACAGCAGATGCATTAATAAATTATGACACATAATTCTTTTACAAAATGTAACGCGTAATTTAAATAGAGGATTATTAAGTGAAAAACTTAATTGTGAAGCACATTTTTTTATTCTTAAATTTTCAAGTTCTAGTGCAGTAATTACAAACAGTTATTGTAAAATTCATTTTTTTTCTTTTAAACAACATCTTAGAAATTCTATGGATTCAAAGAATTCTATTGATAATGGATGCCCTATGGTGACACATAACTCAATCAAAGTAATACTATAGTTGTAATTAGAAATGACATAACAAATCTGAAATGGCTAAATGGATAAACAAATTACATTTTTGTTGTACTTGTTGGTTTAGTGCTTAACAACCAGACTGTAATAGAGGAACATACATAAAAAATAGTATAACTTGTATAAATGATTTCAAGTGATAAGCAAAATTGAAAATCTATTACAAGTGGTATGTATTGTGACAATCATTTTTATATGATTGTTATGACAAACATTCAATTTTTAGAACTAACTTCTCCTATCGTAATATATAGAAATATAACTGGTATAAAACATTTAAATGGAGATTAACATTATGAATAGGCGCACCGTAACATATAGGAAATAATTTATTAAGATAAGTGCGTTTTTAGTACTAAAAAGACATTTAAATTTTTGGGACAAAAATACTAAATTTAAAAAAGACATTATGAGTAGAGAAATGAAAAAAAAGTATTGTCCAATGTTATAAAGAATGAAAATGTGTATTTCAAATCTTACTGTATGACAAAATTGTGCAAGGGCACTTAAAGTAGGAACTATAAACTTTTTTTTAATTTCAAAAACTGAAAAAATTTCGTTTACAAGCAAATCAGAATCAAACATGTTAGTTTACCAATTTATCCAGCATTTTTTTTAAAGTTTTATTGAGTGCTATAAAATTAAAAATTAAGGTTTATAGTTTTTAAAAAGTACTGTGTAAGAATGCATTTTGAATTAAATTAAATAATACCTTATGTTTATATATACATGAACTATTCAGGTTTGGCCATTTAGTCTGCCACATTTTACAGCATTGAATCAGTTTTCTTTTAAATGTGTGAAAGAAATATTCGCAGAGAAGAACAATTTTCAATAACGTTATTGCCTTGCATCAAGGTAAAGAAATAACTCAAGCATCGTATAAATATTAGGTTAAGAACTATGTAACTGGGAAATAAAATGGTACAGTCTTGCTATTATCAACGTAAATCAATAATTTTCGTAGGGAATTGCAACTGATAAAATGCATAAAAATGTAACTGCATGAGCGTCTGAAATAGTCATACGGTAGAAAATCCATAAAATCCATTCTGAAACATATTTCCGAATTTATTCTAATTTTCCCTTCCGTATACTTTAGTCCACTCATTAATAAGTCTCTACCAAACACTTTTATAAGTACGTTATTTAAATGAGTGTTGTAACATTTTACAAGTGTATTCAATATTGTATGTTGATTTTAAATCTCACACATGTACCTTAGAAGGAAAATGTTTCCAATTTAATGATACATTTATTACTCGTCACTAAAAGAGTAAAGACTAATTCTCACCTTCGTTAAAATACGAATTATAACCTTCAGAATATTTCACGTCTTTTCTTAAATTTATTTTGTCATTGCCCTTTATTAAATCTACAATATATATAAAATATCGTAGATAAATGCTGAACAAGTACATCTAAAATATTTTTCGTATAAGGAATCTACCTAAAACTGGCAGTAAAAGGCATTAATATAAACTCTCCGCTGTATTTATATAAGTTTAAATTCAAGAGAAATGTCTTTCAGTATTTTTTAAAATGAGTCGTTAATTATTATAACATTTCATAACATTTAAATTTTCTTCTTTTGCTTACTCCTTTTTTAATGTGTTTCATTTTTACTTCTGTAAGATTCATGTGATACACGAAGTAGTGGATGGATAATTATAGTTATAAATAATATATATTTATCAATAAACAAAAAAATAATGATAGAAGAAAAGAGAATATCATTTTAGAAATAATGACGAATATTTATCAACTTGCGAAAAAAGAATATTTTATGAGAAATTTTTGTAATCTCTATTGTTTTTTTTTTAATTCATTATTTGATGCATCGATGTAAGCGTTATTCAATTTTAATAAGTTTTTTCACAAAGAACTGTAGAATTAATTCGACGGTCTTATAAATTAATAAAAATTAGCCAACTGAAATTTTACATCGCATTTGCTTTTTGTGAAATATTTTTTATTTATGAGAAATTCGAATTGTTCAGTGAAAAAGTTTGGATAATTTTAATATAACAATTACAGCCGAGGCATAAATTTTACTGGATGAAGTAGTTTTTATTGTTAAAGACAACAGTGCTTTTAACAATAAAAACATTTCGAAGGGATGTTTTCAGTTTTCATAATGAAACGCAGAGATTAGACGCAAAAAGGATGAATATAATACCCAAATACTCTTATACAAAATCTTTCATTATTATGCGATCTAAAGAATGCAAGAGAAATCATAAAAATATATGAAAAGCATTATTCTCCTTTTTCAGAAAATAAATAAATAATTAATCCAGCTTTCGTAAAAAAATTTTTTTAAATAATGGAACAAATATTATTATGAGACTTGGAAAATCAAACCGCCAATTACTGGTGAAAAAAGAATGCTTCTCAGAATTGGATATAATAAAAAAATCCCAGAGGAGTTAAACTCTGTGTTTAATTTACTTAATTATTATTAAAAAATGCCTTTTACCTGCAAAAACTAGACTGCAAACTTAAGTGGACATAGTTAAGCTGATTAAATGTCTCCTAATTAATATGCAATAAGCATTTTAATTTTTAACTTTTGAAGTTTCTTAAGTTGTTATTGATGATGTGATATATATAGAGAGATAGGTATTAAAACATAAAGTTGATTTTAAACAACTATAGAGATCACATTAAGAAATAATTACTTTAGAATGAAGTTATTATTATTATTATTATTTAGTTTTAGAGATTTTTTACTCCTAAGTGTATTCAAATATTTATTTTTGAAAAAATCTTATTTTGAACATTAGAATTAATTCAGTAATAAAGTTATTATATACATTTTTAATTTACAATTAATTAATACTTTAAATTTGTCTGAAAAAATTGTTTTTGAAAATATGTTTTCAGCCGGCTAATATAAACTTTTTTCTGTGAACCAATTTTAATAAAAAGCTTAATTGGTTCTGTACTCTATAACTAATTGATGCTGAGAAGGTTAACAATATATAGAAAATTCTCTTTTAAAGAAAGTGTGCTACATTGAATGTATTTCATTCAAACTTTAAATGTTTAACTGAAATCGGATTGTGGGCCTTTAACCCTAAGCTCTCACTCACACACTAACTCAAATTAAGTATATATAAATGTATTTCTCAATTGTCGTTTATTAAAAATATAGTCTTTTATTCATTTTTAAATGGTACAAATTATTGAAATTGTAATTCTGATATTTTTTAGAAGCAAAATGTCTCTAATTCGGAATTTTTACTTTTACCTTCCTAAGCTAGCATTGTGAAACACTTGATTGATTAATTAATCAATTTCAGTATCAGTGAGATTGGTAAAATAATCACAATCAATGAAGTATAGGTTGAAATATTTTAAAAATGTTTAAAGCCAATACTTTGGCACATCGACTTAAATTTTGTTACAAAACATTTAAAGAAATGTACTATCAAGTTGTAAAGATTTAATTTCGCATTTTAAAATTTGTTCATCTTAATAATATTTTATTTTTTAAATTTATTTTGTTTTATACATAAAGGAGGTATATACTACTAGTATAACAATGACTATGATTTTAAATACATGACTGATATATAAATTATGAAATATTCCTATAAATATATATTTTTGCGTCTTCTCAGTAAAAATAAATAAATTTGGTTTTCTTTTCTCTTCTATATAGATAGATCTCCATGAAAACCGAATCATTTTTAGCAGAAAACCAATGGTATACGAAGGAATATTATGTTATATAAATGATATCAATTAGAAGTATGATTATAAAATGTCACAATTTGTCATGAGATTTTGGAGAAATTATTGTTTCATACAACTTCAACTGGAAATTTTAATGCATCGTACTGCCCAATTTATCAAGTAAATTCTTGACAGCGTTTTATTCATCAGAATTAATAGTATGCAAAAGTACACTATTAAAGTTTAGAAATAGGATATTTAAAATTATTTTTCTTGTCAATAAATTTTCAAAAAAAAAGTGTTTGCTTCGATGAAGTTTTGATACAGGAATAGAGTAAAACAAAATATTGGACTTTCCACATTTATACAATACCATATCATAAATAAATATAAAAAAGTGTTGTAAATTTGATCGTGTATAATTAATGGCATAAATTATTTTTTAAAAAAAAATTCCTAATTTATCTAAATACAGAATAGATATGCATTGAAATGCATTCATGTGCAATCCCTAAGGAAACAAAACAACTACATTTCTATTAGGTTTTAAAGCATTTAAGAAACAAGAAACATATCTAAAATTGACATACTAATGCATAACATGTGCAAAATATTACGTGCCATATTTTGAAAGTATCAAAGTGTTTAAGGTGTTCGACTACGTTCGGAACCATCAATTTGGAAAAAGGTACAAAGAAATATTTTTTAAATATTTAATATCACTTAGATCAGAATTACACGTATAAATTTCTTAAAATATCATTGCAAACCAAAATTATTTAGCCACATTTTAACAAAAAACGAATTTAGAATTAGCTAGTTTCAAGGTATGCTTTCTTTATGAAAAATGCTTCTATAATAATAACATTTAGATTACATATAGCTAAGACTTTTTCAAACAGCCCTAGAAGTTTTCAAAAAATTCACATCATTTTCCCAGTTTCTACCGATTTAAATAATAATCGGTAATTTTTTGCTAAACTTTTTCTCCTCCCATGTATTAAAATACGGATAAATCCACTTCTATTTTATATATTTTAAAAACCCTATCTGAAATGCTTTGTGCAGAGGTCTGAGCTATATATAGGCAAAATATTATTTTTATAGAAGCGTTTTTCATAAAAGGGAATGTTTTCAAATAGATAATTCTTAGTTCTTTTTTGTCAAAATATTGAATTTAAATACTTCTTTTATAGTAATAATATTCTTAGAAAACATATTTATTCATGTATCTTAATGTTATATAGTGGCTTCAAATAATAATAATAAATATATTCATTTCTATGCTTTTGCAAATTTACGGTTCCAAAAGTAGTCGAAGGCGTCTCAGGGGTGTTAACTTTTCTGGAGAGCTGAAAATCTAAACAATATTCAAATACATATAACTCTTTTAAATTTAAATTAAATAATTCGAATTAATTAATTCTTTTTATTTATTCGACAGAATTGAACTCACGCATAGCGTTTACAGCTACAAACCAGTCTTCCAAAATAGACAGGGAATATTAAAAAAAAATGCATGAACACGAAAATAAATATATACAATAGTGCTTCACTATTTAAAAATGAAAAAGAAACCTCTTCCAAAAACACACAGTCAGATAACAATTACATTGCGAAATATAGAAACAGGAAACTTATTGTGAAAAATGTTGTTGTTATTGTTTCACCCTGGGAGAAATTACTTTTTTGTGTAGGTTTCTTTGAATTATGGCATATTGAGAAATCAAAATCTAATTGAATTCATCTAAATTTGACAGAGATATATTATTCTCTTAATCAAAAATCAAACCACTATCCACCCAACAAATTTCAAATATTACGAAATGCAATCCATTGATGTAAATACGTTCACAACTTTCTATTTAATACGAGAATTTTGTTTAAATTTATAAAATCAATTGGGTTGACTTTACTAGGCATTGCTTTACTATGCATACCATTTTAAGATAAATTATTAAACTTATATTGACAATTCTTAGTTTTAAAAGTTTTTTCTTGGAAATTAATGTCAAGTTCTTTCAATGCCTAATGATAATTTGAATTAGAAAGCTACGTATGTGTAAGTTAAATTACAAAAAAACCGTTCATTATTTGGGCTCATGCATGTATTCGCATTTAAGAAATGTCTGCGAATATAATACACGACTGACATTGATTCTCGTTTTAATTTAATTTCCATCAAAAATGGATTTTAGATATGTTTTTTAGCATTTCTGGTTGTTTAATATTTTACAAAAGAATTTCAAAAAATATCAACAAATTTTTAAAAAAACCGTCTAGATGACTGATTAAGTGTTAACGATTAGTGACGATTAAGTGTTATCATATTGTTAAATAGCCTATCCTAGATTTATAAACATGCACACATATTTGTAAATAGAATACGCATTATGAAAAACCACTAAATGAAATACTGCATTATTTTAACTAGATTGCATCCACAAATATGCCATATAAATATATTTGGCATCATTCATAAGAAAACAAAAACATTAATAAAGCACTTCTATTAATAAATATTGCATAATATATTGGAAATAAGTAATAGGAGCACAAAATACTTGTCTACAATTGAAAAAGTTCAGTTGTACCTAGTTTGGTATTTTAATGTTCAAATGCAATTATAGATTTATAGAATTAATAAGACTGAGGATATTGAAATATGTTGACAACGAAATGTTACCCTCAAAAATATTTTTTTCGCTAGCGAAATAAATTAAGATGTGATTAAAACTGCCCAAGCAAATTGCTACTTCTAAATCAAAGCAGACATATTTTCCAAGATTAAAAAGTGATATTTTAAGGCATGATTTTGAAATATCATGATGCAATAAAAATGAAAAAGAAAGATTTATTTGGTGCATAGCTTATGAAGAAAAGGTAGAAGAAAATGAAGTAAAGAACATGTGCATTTCATTGCAAGGATGGAATTTGATTCTGAAAAGAGTTTCTCCTTCTGAGTTTCTAGATGAGCTAGAAAAATAAAGTTCACTACTCCGATTCTAAATTTCCGTACAACAAAATTAAAATTTAATGCCTGACTCCTATCTAACTTAGCTTGAAGAAAAATGCAATAAAATGTGCAGAAATAAGTAGTTGGTTAATTTTTCAAAGAAAAGTTAAAAGTTTAAAGCAGCAGAAATTATTAAAAAAAAGGAGGGGAAGACTATATATTGCAAAATACACATGGAATATTTCCTTTTGCAGAAAATATTTTGTTCATCATTTTCACATTTAAATTTTCAAAAAAAAAAAAAAAACATTTTTTTTGTATAACTTTTTAGAAACTTTCAACGTGCAGATCTATCATCTACATAAAGTGCTATTATTATAAGAAATGCTATTTGCAAAAAAATATAATTTCCTAGGACGAGATAAAGAGATGTTATTCTTAAGATCATAATTGAAAATAATGAAAAAAATAAAACTGGAAAGTAAACACATTTTTAGTGCACTCAGTATTTACTCAGCGTAAAGACAAGAAACAAGTTAAAAAAACGAAAACAGAAAAGTGGAACCCAGTTCTGGGAAGTTTCCTAGATTAGAATTTGAGATAAATTGAAAAACAGTAACAAAGCAATTAAATGTATTCTTGAATCCTGCACCCATTTCACGTTATTAGATGCAAAAAAGATTTTCTTAGAACCCTTGATCGTAAGAAGTTTCCGAAAAAGCACTCTGTATAATTTAGCAAAGGAAGATTGTTAAACTGGTAACAGATATTTTATTCGTCACTCAAAAATGATGTAAAGTTATGCTGTAACAAATAAAACAAATACACGATTCCATATTATAAATCTATTTTATATGAAGAGTTGTATATAAGTCTAAGCAAATTAAATAGACACTTTAACAAAAATCAAAGTACTTTCAGAGTAGAGATTCTGGTTAATATTAAATCTATTAAAGTTCAATAATTTAAAGTCAGTGCATTCGACTTGATTCGACATTCACTTTCCAAAGTGTAGAACTTTGGAGAGTGAAATGAACGTAGTTGAGTAGATTTAAAATTTTTAATTAAAAATATTCATCGTTATATATATTTAATCATTAAACTTATTCTGTATCATTTTATACAATATTTAAACATATTTCAGTAAATTATGATTCTATTGAACTCTTAAATGCTTGGGGATGTTCTGCATTGCATGTTTAAAAACTTCCGGGTTATTTTTTTAGTGACCATTGCATAATGTTTTATAAAAAATTTTTATATTATTTTTACCAAAACTATGTCATTGTTTCCAAAGGCAACTTGAATATTTCACAGTTCATTTCCTTATCTATGACAATGTTCATTGTTGGTGTGCTGAATAAGATTTTATGCAGCTGGGTGTTACAAATTACGATTTATTATGAGAACAGTAATAAAAACATACAGAATCATTTGTTTTCGGATAGTAAAATGGTAAGATTAATGATCAATATTTATATTTTTGCATATACTAAGAAATTCATGTAAGAAAAATGTAGGTCTTTTTAATGTAAAATACATCAATATGCAAAAATTTCTTATGTGTTTTTTTTTTCAATTTTCACGTTAAATACTCTCCTTTCCAGATTCATTTAAAATTTTGAAAGTGAATGAATACTATTAAAAATACAAACTCAGAAATTTAAAGATTAATGGATTTTTTTTTTGGTTTAAAACTTTTGTGGTACCAAAATGCTCAGTTATATAGAAAACATTCATTCTCCGGTTACCTGTTTAATGCTACTGTGAAGAAAGGCTAATCATAAATCTAAACAAATAATTATTTGATGGAGCTATGTCTAATCTAAAAGGTTGATAAGGTGAATTCCCCCTCCAAATTCATTCAGCTTTTATTGAGTCATCCATGCATTGCGAATTCGGATGCTATCTTATTGATGAATAAAACACTTTTCTAATGGGTTTTACTCACTAATGAAGTTTAATTAATGAGTAAAGCCCACTTAAACTATCTACGTGTCAACAAGAGATGTAGGAGGTATTAGTTTAGTCGTTGTCTAACATTTCAAGTATTCCCCTCTCCTCTTCCATATCCTATCAAAATTAAAACAGAAACTTCTTTGCATATAATCATGGTGTTGTGAAAGGGGAAAAAAGTCACACTTGCTGAAGTACTTCAGTTTTCCAATGACATTTCCATAAAGTATATAGTTTTCACATTCCACATCACCATATTCTTTCAAAAAAGAATCAACTTCGTATTTCATGATTGTGGTTGGAAAGCATTTACTTGTTCCTTAGAGTTTAAGTTCTGAGCACGTGGGATTTAACACGAGCCGTAGAAACTTTTCTTACCAGTTCTATGTCAAGGGTGGGCTACCTTTTTGAGGAGAGCGCCACCTATCTGATACAAAACACTATACATACCACCTCCAACTAACAAAAAAAAATGAAAAGGAGAAAAATTCTACTTATAGGCTTATAATTGGATTTTTACACAAATTATGCACATTTTTTTATACAAGTCTATTGGAAATTTAAAAATAATATAAAAGTAGGCAAAGGAAAACTAGCGTTTTATTGTTAATAAACGGTTTGTAAGTTCAATCAGTTAGATTACATATAAAATAAATATGAATAACTTGAAACATTTAATTCTAAATAATTACATTACATAGTCAGCACTTGCTTACTATGACTTTGAATTTGTGGTTTTCTTAAACAAGTAATTTATATTGATAAGTTTTTGAAGATGATAACAAAATTAAGTGGTTATAAGTGCAAATTAGTTGGTTTTGAGAGGTATTTTGATTTAATAAAGATTTGATAAAATGTCTGAATTTGTTTTATCATTTTGAAAATTAGCAAACCTTATATTAGAAAGGAAAGCTTATTTCCAAACATTATTCTTGAATAGTAAGCACTCACTGGGTAGTTTATTTTCTTTTTTCCAGATATTTTAAAACACACTCCCTTCAATTCCAAAATTTTGTAAGTGCACTTTCTTTGGAAATTTAGTTCGCGCAAAAATAAAGAGTATTCCCTACATGAAATTTTCTATTGAAATTCAACCATGCCTATTTAAAATAAAATTTGTAGCGGCTTTTTTTCTAAGACAACCGCATTTATTATAAAATTGCTGAAAATATATGTTGCTTAGTTTTAATTTGGACATCATAATTTTTCAAGCTACATGCCACTGTTACAATTCCGCCGTGCAATACTGTGGCATGCGTGCCACGGGTTGGCCGTCTCTAATCTAAGTGTTCACTCCCGGCTGTCCCTCTCACCTCTTATTTTACCGAAAGAAGTATCTAACATTACTCTTGACAACGAATAATTTTGCGGCCGAACCAGTATATTGGCACACAATAATACATAATAAAATAACAAAATTTCTCCCGAAATAAGAAACACAGTAGTAGAGAAAAAATGTCAAGTGTCAGGAAGTAAACCTTAAATTTCCTTGTTCTTTTATATATGTTTATTATAATGCGTTATATATTCAAAATAAGCTTACATTTACATGAATATTGATTTTTTTACGGTCCAGCTAAAGTTAAACTGTGTTTTTTTGACTCAAGTTCACCCATGAGCTTGACACCCCTGGTTTAGTGAGTGTCAGAAAGTATTTCACTGTTTTCGTGAAGTCATTCATTATATATTCACTGGTTAACCAACATAAATGGAAGCATGAATCATTTTTGAAAACTATTACATTTCAGTTAAATAAATTCCATTTGGAATCAAACCTAAACCTGTTTATCAATGTATAAAAGTGAACGTACTTTGTGAATTAGAAAGTCGATTCCAGTGCCTATCTAAATATTCTTAATTTAACTTGTGTTTTGGTATCATTGGATTATTCATTATGGTGAATCATGTACTTAAAAGCCCATACGATGTAATTTTTTTACTACTCATCTTTCATCTTTCAAGTTTGATTATCGGTTCTCAAAAATTACTATGTTACGTTGCTTATCTTTCCTGTTAAATTATTTGAATGGCAACATGATTCTTAGCCATATATCTGAAATTTGATAGTCCGCTTCTTCATCTAACATAATTCTAGAATTTATTTTAAGTAATGAAGTGTAATCATGATCTCTATAAATTATAAGTAAAATACTGTCAAAATAAATAAGAGTACAGAGTAAAATTCAAATGTAATAAACGTTAAAGCATTGAAATTTTTTTTTCTTTTACGGGTCGTCCACTTATTTTCTTGGTATATTCTAAATCTATAGCTGTAATTTTCATCAATATTTCCAAAAATTAATCTTCTGTTTTAAACATTATCATAATTCTATAATTATTACTTGTATATTATTTTATGAAATATAAAATCAGTTAAGCTTGTTAAAAGAAATATTACCAAAAACTTTAAAGCTTATAACTCTTGTTTAAAATAAAGTAAACATATCAATATAGTTTTGTGAAAAGCAAAAAAATCCCCATGTCTTCATTTATTGTTTTTAGTTTAGTACATTTATATAAGCCACTTCAGATCTGGAATTTTAACACTTATAATATTGCGATAATGCAATACGATTTTTGTTTTGCACTAAGAACAAAGTTTGTTTTTTTAGCTCATCACAAGTTTCTTTAAAAATAGCAGAAATTTACTCTAAAATCAGGAATGAACTAAATGAATCTCTCTCTCTCTCTCTCTCTCTTTATATATATATATATATATATAATCATCAAGTTAAAACGAAAGGTTTGTTGAAAAGTTCCACATATATTCCTATAAGATCCTGAATGCTTTCATTGAAAATAAGATAAGGGGATTCAGTAGGCTTTGAAAATTTTCGAAGAAAAGCAGCTACCTTCTTGAAAAATATTACATGGTTGCACACAAAAAACAGCATTTTTTTTTCAAATATTCAAACAATATTTTGAAAATATTGAACTGTGTATATCTGTGAAAAGGTGTTACAGTTATCCTGGATCGTTCTTTGAATAAACAATATCCTTACTAAAAAAAAGAAAAATGAAAGTTATACCAGGTGTCCATAATTAAACGACCCTACTTCAAAATTGTGTACAGACGAAACTATTGTTCAGAAAGTTGTAAAATTATGTGTACAATATAAAGAAGAGATGAGAATTTTTTTTTGGGAGAATAAAAAAATTAGTTTAAAATTTCGCCACTAGAGGGCGTTTTAATGGATATCATATTTAGCATACATTAATACTGTTACGTAGATCGGGGTTCGAAGATTTTATGCAAAAGCAGTCGTAAGGAACAAGACAGTTCTTTGCGAGCGATGCGTATTTATTAGCGTAAATCAATCCTTAAAAATACAGGATTCAACAGCAAAGTTCATGGAATAAATAATAGAAGGATTTCACACCTTCAACAGCACTCAGACATAATAAGCAGTGTCTAAATACACGTATGTAAATGATTATTCACAAGCACAGGCGAGCTGATTAAGTTCAAGGCAATCGCTAATCAAAACAGTGCTTCCTACTCGCTGGTTGAAATCAGACTGACTGTTGCGGTGCGTCTCTCTCTCTATTTATAGGAGAGGCCGAAATTTCTGGAAAGGATGCGCTCGCGCCACAGATCGTGAAATTAGTGGATTTATCTACTAATTTCTAGAAGAATCCAGAGGGTCCCGAACTCACCAACATGGTTGCCAATGTCGCCAACTTGGTCGCCAAAAATGATGCCAACTTGGCTCTATCGCCAATATTTCGCCAAGTTCCCATTGAATTGTCATTATAACGTAAGGGACGGCTTGCTTGTGAATATTACAATCTTAACATGAAATAAATATAGAGTAATATAAAGGCATTGCACATCCAAATCCAAATTATTTACATTATTTTATACAAAATTCGTAACAATACTTAGAATACATCTATTACAGCTTACAAATTTTGTTACAACAATAGATCCTCAACATGATGGCCATCATTTTCAGCTACTATTTGAAATCGTAAGATAGCAAGTTCTACCGTTGACCGCAGTGTGTTCTGGGAAATGTTAAGAACATGCCGTGAAATACTGTCTTTGAGATCGGGTAAAGTTCTTGGTTGATCACAACATACCAGCAGTTTTAAATGGCCCCAAAGCCAAAAATCGCATGGATTGAAATCAGGCGATAGGGGAGGCCACGGATGACGAAATTGGCGGCTGATCACACGTTCTTCTGTGAAGTGATGTTTGAGAATATACTTAACACAACGTGTAATGTGTGAAGGAGCTCCATCTTGCATAAAAATTATGCGTGAAAGGCACTGACGTGCTTGCAGATCCGGAATAATTTTATTTCGTAATGACGATGCATATCGATGTCCAGTGATAGAACATGTTACTGGACTTCCAGAACCTAATTCTTCGAAAAAATACGGCCCAAGAATAAACGACGTGGAAAATCCACACCGCAGTTACTTTTGGTGAGTGTAGCGGAACTTGCAAGGTGGAATGCGGATTGTCTGTTTCTCAAATTCGGCAGTTGTGAGTATTCACCGAACCGTCCAAATGAAAGTGTACTTCTTCTGTCCAGAGGATATTCCAAGGCCATTATGGATCAACTTCCAAAAGAGCAAGAAATTGCAGTGAGAACAGATGTCGAGTCGCGAAATCATGTGGAAGCAATTCTTGCACCAGTTGAAGCTTGTATGGATAGTAAAGGATGTTTCGCATGATCTTCTGGACAGTTGAACAAGGTAGATCTAATGCTTCTGCCACACGGCGAACACTTTTACTAGTCTGCGCGTTGGATGCTTTGTCCTCTTCCACCTGAAAAGAAACTTTCTCTAGTGCTTCCGCAGAAACAGGTTTTCTTCCTCCTCCAGAACGAACATTCAACGATCCTGTTTCTTCAAATTTAATTACCATTAATCAAAGGTTTTTAACAGCCAATGGACCTTTTCGTATCCCCTTTAAAGTCCAAAATTTCCGTAGAGCAACTATTACGGAATTATCGCTTTGATAGAATAACTTTACTAACAACGCTCGATCTGGTAAACGTAATGATATTCTGATTAGCAATACCGAGAACACTGAAAATAAACTAATCTCCCGTGAAAGTTTATTGCTTTTATAACAGTTGCTGTGTGGCGTCAAAAAAATTGCTAATTTTCGTCTTCCTTCGTGTAAATCCTTTGAAAAGTAGTCATCGAAGAAGAATTAAAGTTTGAGATTTAGAGATTGTGTTTTTAATGAGTATCAGTTATTGTGTTACCGTGTCCTGTGGATAAAAAAGCGATAAAATACAAATAGAAAACCGGTAGTAAATGTGGCCTTCATTCAAAAGCGCCCTCTAATGGCCAAATTTGAACTATTTTTTTCTCTCAAATAAATTCGCATCCCTTCTTTATGTCTTACACAAAATTGTACAACTTTCTGAACAATAGTTTCGTCTGTAGACAATTTTGAAGTAGGGTCGTTTAATTATGGCCACCCGATACATGTGTTTTTTTTTTCCTTGCTCATGGTAAACACTTTTGAAGTGGATTATTTCCATGTGTAGCACTCAAAACTAAATGGGCTTGTTTTCTTTGTAGTTTTACTGAAATTTAAACGTTTTCCTCGTTTCTGCGGTAATAGGATATGCATAATAATTTTGGATGGATGACTTTGCTTTACAGAACTGTAGCTGAGATCGACAGTTTAGAAGTGGAAGTTTTTAATTGAAACAGCTAGTTAGCAATTTACTTAAGAACTATAGAGCTGGAAGCGATGAATACGGTGAAAAGTTTCTCTTGAGGTACCGCCACAACGGAACTTATATATTAGTGTCGTTGAGATGAGTCAATGTTCACAGACTACTGCTGGACAGTTATAAAGGCTATCCGGGAGTCGACATACAAGAGGCAATCCAAAAGGAAATGTCCATAGGAAATAAACTAAAAAATGTTGCTGATTTCTGATATGTGTGAACATTGTATTTTGAAACATGAATTATAGTATTGTATTCATTAATTAGTAATATATTGTTCTTCAAATTTACCCATAAATCGATGCATAAGTCGTGGTATATCTTAAAAACAAGAGCTAATAAATAAATTTCATTTATATATTTATTTTTTTTCAGCCAAAAATTAGTAAGAATAGGTTATTTTAAACTAGGAAACAGACAAAACGCTATTTTGTTGTCTAGGGTTATTAGTAGTTATTCCGAATACAAAACGTAGGTTAGTAAGAAAAATTATGTTAAAAGTTTAAAACGACTACATTAATATCTGGTATTGAAAAATACTATGATAAATACACATTACAAATTGATTTACAAAATGATTATGAATATTTTTATACTAAAAACATAATTAATTCTGAAATGAAATTAAAATAATTTCACCAGTTGAAAAACTAGGAGAAGTAGAAAGAAAAAAATAATAAATAATATAATTCAACAAATTTTTCAAATGATTTTGGTAATTAGAGGATTATATAATCCCCTTTTAACCTGAACAAGAAAATAAAACAACTTTAAGTCATGATACTTTAGATGATAATTTTAAGGAAAATTAAGTTGCATATATAATTTAATATTATAAACATTTTAAGGAGTTTTAAAGTCAAAAATATAAAAACAAAAAATCATGATTCACATAAACAAATTTAAAAATAAATATTTTAATTATTAATTTAACTACTACTTTTATTAAAAAATCGTCATTTTATCCATTAAAATATATTACATTCAAGCAACTTTATAGTATAACGAAAAATAGAAAACTAATCCTTAATTATAGTAAAAGTTTACTATCTTAAATATGCAGATATAATAATGTTGTGGTTATTGTGAATTTATTAATAAGCATCACAAACCTTGTTGTTACAAATAATTTGAAAAGTTGTTTGTAACAGCTAAAATTAAAGTAAATGGTTTTAGAAATTCATAATCAAAGGCACATGATTCAAATTAATTATTTTGAATAATAGCAAAAACATTTGCTAAGCAATACTAATATATATAATTAACTAAGTTTATTACAAAATCCTTTGTTAAATACGGTTTATCTTAGCAGACTTCCGGAGAAGAATAGGGCATTTTCCAACGTGTTACGAAATCAAATTATAAAACTTATTACAGGATATTACTTTATAGATATGAAAAACTTCATTATTTCTCACAGAGAAATGTTTCACATTTATTTATACAAATCTGGGGCCTTGTAATTATACCTTTAATTGTAAATGCTACGCTGACACTACGCTCAACAAGTAATTAAAAAGTATATTTTTTTTAATAAATCTAAACTATGATATCCATACGTGTATTTAAAAGAATATGTAATCGCTAATTATTCGTAGTGTAACACATATTTAATTTATAAACATAAAGCTTATTATATTAAGAAATATATAAATAACAAATTAGAAATTAACTAACACATATACATTTATAATTTCGTAATAAGTACATAATACATATCTAACAAACTTAATGTTATTGATCTATTATATTTTTTTGAGAATTAATTCTTAATCTACACTATTAAAATCCATAAGTAAACACAAACCTATTAAACTATTTCTGGGTGACTATCTTCTTACGAACCGGTGAACGCAGTAACGCGCGGAAGGTACCAAAATATTTGGAATGGTCCGAGAAAGCCATTTTGACCACTTACATTCCGATATTGGGTTACAGTGTAGTATAGGGGGCAATGTTAATTTTTTTGGCAAACAAAATAAATCGCCAAGTTACTTCACATATCATTAGGTTCCAGCCAGAATGAATTCAAAATCTCACCATAATATCTAAATAAGATTCGCCAAATCCAAAGAAAAATCATATCTAAAGGGTCCCACCTATACTACACTTGAGCCTGACATTGCAATTAGTTAAAAATATATGAATTAAATCTGTTAAAAAATCGTTTTTTGACTCCAACTTCGATTCGTCTCCATTGCTGTAACAATAAAATTGTTACAAAAATGTTTGTATTGTTTTCTAATTTGCATTACAAAATTAGTTACTTAATAATCAAATCGTACACTGTCTCTTTTCTTGTGAATAAAAGTAGATTAGGTTTGTAATTGCTTATCAAAAATAGCAAGTTAACGAAATATCTTACCACTTGGAAAAAGGAGAGTTAAAGAGTTTACACACGAAAACGCCCGTGTAACACCGTTCTAAACCGAGGTGAAAACACATGTTTGCAAAGGAAAAGAAATTAAATACACTTCGGAAAAGATAATTTTAGGGGCATAAGTTTAGACATCCGTCACATCGCACAAACACCCTCACCCAAAAGCGCTGGTATCGAGAGGGAAAAAGGAAATTATCATTAGGATAAGGCTTATACACTTGGAAAATGCCCGTGCAACGCCGGGCTAAATGAAAGGGAAACAGACCCATCCGATGGGACAAAGACGAAGAAGAAATTTCGGAAAAGAGAATTTTAATGAAAAATTGATAAATTAAAATAAATAAGCAAACCAGGAAGTAATGACATCAAAAGGAAAAGATGAAATTTCCATTTGTAAAAAGTTATGTACTCGGAAAAAGTCCTTTTGACGTCGAGTCTTGCAGCTAGTATATATTAATTGCCGTATTTTTTCAGTGCTGGTACCAGCAACTAACTTCTTTTATTTTGAAAATAAGTTTGCTTATTAATTTTGATTTGTACACATTTTTCCTTACCAAATATTTATTTAAAGGTGCATATTGCTTTCGAATTTTCTGAGTATATACATGTTTCTGCTTTCTTCGATGTAAATTTGTGTACAGTTTTAATCTTTAAATATTAACCTGTGTTCTCCATTGCTGTGCACCTTTATAAGAAAGTTGGCATCGTACTTTTATTACTTTTAATTAGCAAATAATTTCGTAGAGTTAACCTTAATAGGTTATCTTTCTCACAAGCATCTAAGCAAGTAGATCAGATTTTGATGTTGTAGGGTTATGAAATTTTAATGTTAATACTCCATTTGAGTATCAAATTTTTTTAAGGTTTCCCATTACTTGCGACAATTTTTTTTTTAAATGGTTATACGGGGATTTTTTTTTTTGTCGTTTTTAGATTTGTTTAGTACATTTTAAGAAAAATATGCTAAAATTAAGAAGAGAAAAAGAAATTATTATTAATAAATGGGAAAAAAGGGTAAAAATTTACAAAAAATAACACAAACACGGCTCATTCTGTACTAAAAGTTTATAAACAAATTTTTAAATTTTCAACTTTCAATTTTGATGTGTTGCTATGTTATTCATTTTTTAAATGACATTCAGAATAAGAGATATTTTAGTTTTTATAAAACTAAGGCACTTCATATTAGTTATTACATGGAATTGCTTAAAAAATCAGTGATTAAAATAACATAACGCACTGTAAATATTTGTAATAAAACAGTGATTGATAAATCTGAAAGTTAAAAAACTTATATTATTATACAGAGGATACACACAAAATTTCAGTTAATTATTTTCAAAAGTGTTTTAGCAATCACCGTCCCATTTTGAGCATTTAAAAAAAAACGCTTTTCGAGTAAAACGCGTTTTAAAGTAAGACATCTTGCTTTTATTAAAACACTTGTAGTTTTTGCTCTAGTGAACGGAAAATAATAAACTTCGTATTTTTATAAAGTTAATAAGACGCCCTATAAAATGAAATCATAACAAAAATTTGACAGTTTTTGGTCAAAATTCACAATTTTAGGATAGTCGGTTACCTTTAACTGTATTTTTCATTCTTACCTAATTTCAAATCTATAACATAGGCAATTAAATGAAAAGAGCGCGCCTTGAAACTATGCCTAACTATGTACTCTTAGTTCTGGGGTTCAGTAATTTATATTATTTTATTATATGTATATATGTATTTATTCATATATTGCACTAAATTGTTATAGTTTCACTTAAAGAAAAGCGTTGAATGTTAAGCAGCAAGACCAAAACAAAATGAAACATGCAAGGTAAATTATATCAAAATTTTAGGCTTAGAATTAAGGATACAGAGTTAAACATTCCTTGAATTCTTATATATTATTATGTAAAAAAATAGGAAGATGATATATATATAATTATTAAAAAAGTATATTAAAATTAATTGATCATTGTTTGCAATTTCGTCCCCATCAAAATTTTTAAAGAAAATTTGATTCTTTTTACTAGTTTTATTGAGATATAAAGGAATAAACTATGCCTAGGGTGTAAAAAGTTAAAAATATAAGTTTCCTAACATGAAGCATATATAACTTAAGATTTATCAAAATATTCAGGCTTTCTTTGATAAATATATTCTAAAAGATAAACCCTTTTACTTTAGATTAATAAAAACTAATTATATTTAAGTTTCAGAAATTTCAATTTGCTATTTTTGAGTATTGATATAATTACTTACTTATTAATTTTTCATAAGAAAAACAAGCGTTCAAATTTTGAATTATAGTGATTTTATAAAAAGTTTTATAAAATCAATGAATAACACATTGAAAATGACATGGAATCTTAAACTAAAATCTTTTAAGTGAATGAATTGTTTTATCAACTAAATGTGGGAAATTATCCTTACATAAATTATAACCATTCTTATAATTTTAATATTAAAACCAATTGTCTGAAATATCATAAGTTCCAAATAAAATAATAATTCTTAGGCAAACGATAAATCATTTACTTGAAAGAAAACAAGGACGAAATTTTCTTTTAAATAATTTATTAAAATAAAATAAGAAAGATTTCTCTAATAATTATATATTTCAATTATTATTCAAAATTGCTGTGTTATATTTTATTATCTAGGTTTGTTCTTCTACAATCATTAGTAATTTAATTAATGCTATCACATGTCGAAATGGGATGAGAGCTTTAATAATTAGTTATAAGAGCCATAAAGGATCTTTATATTCCTCTATATTTTTTCTCCATAGCATTTAGGTTTTATGAATCATGCGATCACATTTCTTCAAATATTAATGGTTGTTGAAAAAAAAATTTGAGTCGATCGTACATATATGATTAAACAGGTCTCCCGAAAATAGTACCCGATTTCTAATAAATCAGGTTCCTCCCTGGAAGTACATAAAAAAAAATCCCGAAGAGATTCACCACTTTGATTCATAGTTTACATGATAAATTCGATAAATAATGATGCATGATGATTCTTCTGGTAATCCCGCGCATTTCGGTGCTCCAGCAGGTGATTGTTTGTATATCACAGACCCTGGCAATGGATTGGGCATGTGGGCCTGTTTCTGGCAGCCATGATCGCAAGATCTTATACTGTTGAATTATTTCCCTATAGCGCCATCTCTAGGAATAGGTGTATTCAAACGAAGTGACTACATAAGTGGGCTTAGTTGCTCGTACGCAATTTGCTTCTACTTTGGTGAATATTGCACTACTTTAACGTGTGCACTCATCCCTTCCATGGCATGCTCGAGTCCGCCTCGAACATCTGCTTTGAAAAATATTTACAAATACTGTTATTAATGTGCCCAATACAGTGTTTTTTCTTGGATCGCTGTATTTTGTTTTTTATAATTTTCTCCTAAACTCTATGGATCTTACAGTCACAATTTTCTTGGGGATTTTTTATGCATTCCAGACCTGGAATCTAGCTGTGCAGAGCTTGTGTGCTATATTTCAGAGACAATATGATTTCTTATTGTTTTTGAACAAAGTGCTTTTCTAGCTGTATTGTCATGAGGAATAATATTAATGAATGTATTTAATTTAATATTTGTTCTTTATTATTTATTTAATTGTAAGAATATATGTCATGCATTACTTTAGATTCGAGTTGCTTCCTTAGTATCATTTAGTACTAAAAATATGATTCTTTGAACTTAGAATTGTATATGTAATATCTATTAATTTTGGCAACAAAAAATGAATATGAAAAAGTAAAAAATTTCATGAAGCATCAAAGCATTATTACCTTTATATGCAATATAAATAGGTAGTATAATTTACTTCTAAGAATGTTCGTATGACTAGCTCAGTTATAAACTATAATTGTTAATTATTTGCATGAAATATTTTAATTAGATATAACATTTAACCGTTCAACATGTAGTTTATATAAATAATTAGTTAATTCAGTGCTTCTCAAACTTTCACTATTGGTGACCCAATAATCTGTCATATAATTTTCTTCACGCCCTCCTCCCCTCAACACAATACCATTGTATTAACCCGTTACCGCCCAGTGATCTATTTATAGATCACCTCTCACTCAGAACTCCCAGGGAAAACGATATATTTTAATCACTTCGTATTTTCATTGGCTGGTTTCCTTACACATTCTGAGTTTAAAAAAATAAATTAAATTGTTATTTTTTTTAAAAAATGGAATAAGTCGGAATTTGACTCACTGCGGTTTCTTGAATGGCATGGCAGGGTATTAGCGGAACAAACAATGCACAGGGATAAAGCAATTATGCATTTTAGGGTTTTTAACTAATATATTTTAATTCATTGCAACATCGGAATATAAATGGTCAAAACGGCTTCCTAGGATCATTCACGATCTTTTGGTAACTTTAGCGAGTTTCTACGTGGTGCATTTCGTGAGAAGATATACGCACAAAGATCGATAAATGCATTTATTATACACACACACACATATATATATATATATATATGTGTGTTGTGTGTGTGTGTGTGTGTGTGTGTTGTGTGTGTGTGTGTGTGTGTGTGTGTGTGTGTGTGTGGTGTGTGTGTGTGTGTAAGGATAATTAAATTAGATCTAAAATTAAGTCCCTAGACCACATCTAAATTTTATTTTCCCGTTACATCTTAAAGTATTAAATTTATTACCTAGTTCGGGAAAGAAAAGAAAAACACATGGCTCTAACTTTGCCGGCTCCGACCATTAGTTTTTATTACTTATTATGTCATACTTAAATTCTCAAGTATATCTCTTCAATCAGAAGCGTACTTGAAGAACATATGGCTTCTAAAGGGGCAGCCTATTCATATATTTTTAACACGTGTCTCTCTCTCTTACAAATCAGATTATAAATTATTTTATAGAATAAAGACGGTTAAAATAAAATGTATTGATATTCACTCGCAAAAAAAGACACACACACACACATATATATATAAGCAAATTCATGCGTCGAAGATACTTTTAAGGTTGTGATATCCTCAAAATAACACTCTTTTAATTTTATTTTAAGTTCTGAAAAAAAGGAATGATGCTAAATCTGGCCAATACGGTGGATGGTTCACCACACAGCCATTACATTTTGCTGAAAATCGACGGACAACAAGATAGGTGTGAGTGGATTCATTGCAAGGTAACAAACACCAACTGCTTTCAGTCCAATATTTTGGATGAATTCTGGCCAAGAGACGCTTTAAAACAGTTAAGTGGTACTGGCTAGTAATTGTCTGTCCATTTAAAACAAAAATTATTTGTGTATAATTTCCCTAGCATCGAAGAATATAATAATCATTGTTTTGATTTTGGATGGAATTTTCCTTGTTTTTTGACATACGATGAATTTTCTGACTTCCATTCCACAATTTGTCACTTTGTTTCAGAGTCATTTGGAAACACCAGGTTTCTTCACCTATAACAATGAACTTCAAGAAGTTAGGATCGTTTTCAGAGGCTGAAATAATGTCTCTGCAATGTGCACTTCTCATTGCCTTTTGTTCAGGGGATAAAGTGTGTGGAACAAATTTAGTACAAACTTTTGTTTTGCCCAAATCTTTATGCAGAATGATTCGAATTGTTTCTCTGTTGATGCTTAAAGCACCTGCCATCATTCATAATGACACACAGTGATCGTTTGCCATGAAAAATTTCGTACTTTTATAATTATTTCAGGTATTCCAGATGAAATTGGTCTTCCTAAACGCGCTGATTATCATCTACCGAATCTCTTCCATTCAAAAAACGTTTATGTCACACAAAAATATGTGATCTACTTAAACAACAGTCACTGTAAACTTGTTTCATGAGTTGGTATGTTTCCGAAGCAATTTTACCAAGTTTCGCGTAAAATTTGATTACAGCTCTTTGTTCCATCTTAAAAATCACCGTTAAAAAATTCACTCCTGTAATAAACGCTTGTCTTCTCTTAACTACTTAACTAACTGAGCACAATTTGTTAGCAGTGAGCCAGGCGATGGACATAACTACGCATGCGCATTTGCACTAATGGCACCATTACAGCCTGCACTCTAGGACGAGTCTTAAAACTTATTTGCAGCACTGTATATATTGAAAACGAGACAGAGCTAAATTACGAAGAAGTAATTTGAAATTTGTGAAATCATTGTCAACACAATGTTTTAAAAATTCTCAAACATTCAATCATGTTTTCTGTAATATCCCTGATTGCTAGTTCCATATAAATTAAATTAATACGATAATCTATAAAAATTGAAATATTTATTTTATTTGGAGTTTTTATCTTGATTCAAGGAAGGATGGAAAGTATAACGTCAATATAGTATATTTCTATTATTTTTTAACCCAGTTCACAAATGCAAATTATATTTTAAGTCACAGAAACTTACAGAAAATACAAAAAAGTAATTATTTTTTTAAGATTGATAAATATTCCATACTATAAAATACTTTGCGATTTTTATTATCATGTAAGAAATTATATGTCTGCAATGAATTCACATTATAGGCATTTTATTGCAAAATGAATGATTACGTACGCATGGAATCCCCTGAACCAGTTAAATTTAGGATTGTTTTACATCATCAATTACGAGTTTTAGAAAATAAGCCAAATTAATGAAGTTTCTAAGCAACCGTTTTCAATTAAATTCAATGAAATGAGAAGGCATGGAAAATACCGTAACATTTCCGAGTCTTCTTCTCGTTTGATCAATGTTTAAAATTACTAACTTAAATACTCAATATGAAATATTTAAACTTATGTGTAGTCTTTTTTTTTCTTCATAATTCAAGTAAACTTAATAATTGTCACATTTACAAAGCCTTATTAACTTTTAATTTAGCTTGTATTCACATTTACAACTAAACCTTTAATTTAAACATAAAGTACCTATCTTTTTAGAATATTTCTCTTTGTATAACCATTTAGTATATTATATAATCAGGACAATAAGTTGTTTTATATTTGTGAATGATTCTAAAAAATATGCAATATCCGACTAAAATGCTTTTTTAACTTACATTAATTTCTAGTATTGATTCAAATTATTTAAGCATTGCTAATTGGAAAAAATATGACGATTTATTTTTCGATAAAAATTCTACATACAGACTGCTAAAGCTTTTATACCATCCATTTTTATATGTTTTTTATTTTATTTTATTTATATTTACTTTTGTTAATTGCTTTACAAAACTAATGAAAAAACCAGTATACACATGAAGAATTATCCAATATTTACTAGAAAATTCCAGAGTATTTATAAGTATAAATGAAATATCAGACGGTTAAAGGATATTAGTATGCTATTAGTGCAAAAATAGGTATGCAGTTTAGTTTCAAACTATTTTTTGCTTTGTAAGTTTCAGTAAAATATTTGTATTTTAGATACATTTAAATACGTATTAAAATGTATGATATAATTTTTTCTCGTATTTACTAATATCTAAATTAAAACATACTGCATCTTTGCTTTCCAAAACGGCTAATTTCATTATGTTCACATAAAGTATTAATTTCATATATGAACATATATTGCATTCGAAAATGCATAGTCCACGCTAAATCTAATTTCAATAAACAGGGGTCTAAATTCTGGATCCAAATAAAAATTCTTACATATATATATGCATTATTTTGTAAAAAAAAATCGAAGCACCAAAAATGAGTTGTCCAATTGTGATGAAACTTCGTAGACAAAGACATCTTGATCGAGCATGCATTTGATCACATTTTCAAGGCCAATGAATATAATACAGGTCGTAGTGTGCCTTTGTGCTGACCAACTTGTAAAATGCAAAACCAGTAATAGGGGCGCAAAATGTAAATTTCTTTCATTTTCTCCGTTGTGATTCCCTTGAGAAAAAACGAACGATGTCATGATTACATTTTTAAAACCTTATACACAACTGAATGACTTCGAACGTGGTATCATGGTCAGAACGCGGGAAGCTGAATCGTCGTATCAAGCAATATGTCTTCGCCTTCAACATACAAATACAGCTCAAAGGTAATGAAAGCAATGGTTGATGTGAGGGACTTATTAATGGAATGAACGTTCTGGAAGGTCAAGATGCACAAATGTAAGACAAGAGATAGGGTGATTGTTGAAAACAACCGAACTGCTACAACTAAAAAGTTCTATAATATTCAAAGTACTACGGCCTATTTCCTACCCTCTGTGGCACATTCACGGAGCTCGGCTGAAGTGTGGTTACTCTCACAGCGGATTTAAAGACGTTTGCCTTTTACCCCACGATATCAGTGGAATCGTCTAGAGTGGTTTGACAGCCAATCATCATTGTTACCATTGGACTGGCATTGCATAGTGTTCAAAGAAAAATCTCGCTTTTCTCTTGAAGTATATGACCATTGTCTCGGTGTCTAAGGTGTCTGGGGTCAATCAAAGACCTCAATCAGCCTTTGTCTTACAGACATACAGCCATAACCTTTACTACGACAATGTGGTGTGTTACCTCATACAAAAACAAAAAATCATCACTAGTCATCCTCGCTACATCTTTATCAGCTCAAAGATATTTTTATTCCATCCTGCGGCCGGTTGTATTATACTTGATGGCCCGTCATCCGGGGGCAGTTTCCAACAACATATTTCAAGGCACCATACCACTCAAAGATCTCTGGGCTGCCTTCGTGTTATTAATACTCTTCCTTTGCCAGTAAGATCACCACACCTTTCACGAATCGAAATTGTCTGTAACATGGTTGGTCGCCAGATTCAGGTACCACAAAATATCGCATAACGGGAGCAACAACTGTTGAATGCCTGACAGAATGTATTACTGTATGACATTAGGAATCTCTATCACTCTTTAACAAGACGTATGCAAGGATGTATGGGGTGGCTCCTTCAACTTCTGTTTTCAATATTTAATCTGTAGTTGTGAGCTGTAGATGGATTCTATGATCTCTATATTTTGAAAAATATGAAAAAACTAAAAAAAACATTCATTTAAAAAAGTAATCTAAGAAAAGATGTAATAATCTTACCTTTCATGAAACTCTACTATAAGCAGTTGTGCGTCAATCCTTACATTGGTCCATCATTTTAGGAGAGTAATTAGCTTCATTGACATCAAATGTATAATATATAAGACAAATAATTAAAAATTATACCAAAATGTGCAAAGTGATGTTATTAGCAAACATTAAAATGGAAAGATCTACAAAATTAACATTATTAACTAAAATTAAAAAAAAATATCTAAAACAAATATTTAGAACCAATTTAACAACAAAGTAAAGGGAAAAAGACAAAAGAATTTTAGTACAATTTAAATAAAAAATCTATATAACAGTGTTATAAGATCTTGGTGTATATGGGGAGCTGAACATTCAACCATCATTTACACAAGAGATTTTTATTTCTTAGCATAAGATTAAACCTCGGGGATTTAGTCCATGTTTTTTTAATGTTAAACTTTAGGATAAATGTATTATGCGTGCGTGGTTGGACAAACTCAAAGTGTAATTAAAATATTCGGATATTAACATGAAGTTAAAACTTTATGAAATAGATAAATAAAAGTATAGCTTAGCTTAGAATCATTGAAAAAGGGAAACTGAGCTTTGTAAAGATTAAACGTCATTCAAAACAAAAGTCCAGAATCAAACACCCAAAATTCAAACGCAAAATATGTTGCCGGAATTAAAATCTAACTTTTAATAGAATACTTTTTTGCGATGATTCAATGGAAGAAATAAAATAACTAATTATAAATTGTAATTCTGCTTCAAAGAAAAAACTCAAAGAAATCATTACAATTATAATAAAAAAATGCAAGTGAAATATTTTCAAGCATTAAACTTTAGATGCTTTCAAAAAATTGAGAAAAATTTTAACTGTCAAAAAGAATTTGAAAAAAAAAACAAATCAGTTTCAGTTTTAACACTTGTAACACGAGAATTTTCTCTCTCGGGTTAATCTTTGAGCTACATTTCACATGCACAAACATGAATTTTTGTTTTATTAATGCAGATGCAACCAAGAGCTTAACGAGAAATCCTGTCATCATCGGAATAAAAAATTAGTCAGAAATTTTTATATGAAATTAATTTATACGATGAATAAGAGGATATTACATCACGTAATAATTTCCTAAAGATCCCACCCTCCAAGTAAATTCTTATAAACCCTCAAGAAAATTCTTATAAATAGTGCATATTACTAAAAGCATGGTAAACACTCGGGTTACTGATCCGAGAACAACATTTTACCTATAATTTTCTGAGAAAAAATAAGTTGAAATCATTTAGAGGTGAAGAAGAAAACAAATATTTGAAATGATTTCTTAGTGTTAAAGTCAGATGATTCTCATGACGCATCCTAAAGAAAATCAATGAAAGGAAAAAATAAAAAAGCGGAAACTCATTTCAACCAGATATATATCGAAATGTTATTTGATTGGAAAAGAAATACTCCCCATAAAATTATTTCCGGAAAGCGAAAAAAATTTAATTTTTCAGTCATGAGGTGATAAAAAGAAATTATATATGCACAAACTGGGCTCGGCATAGGACAATTTTTTATTAAGTTCTTGATTTCTCGTGGTTGTCGTGAGAGACACATTTGAAGAGAAACAGCTTAGTAATAAACAATTCATATTTATTTTACATAATCAAGCGTTTATCAAACTGTGGGGCGCGCCCGGCTAGGGGGGACATGACAGCTCTGCTAGGGGAGTGCGAGCATGTTGAAAAGTTAAAAACAAAATTTTGTTTTAAAAAATTATTAATTTACTGAAAGTAAACAAACAAAACTAATTATAAAGTACATTAACATTTACATTGATATATCACACTTATAAATGTATCAGTATTTTATAATTAATTTAACAATACTAAATAAAAACAAGTTTAATAATTACCAGTGACCCCATGAGCTTGTCACAGATAAAATTATTTTCAAAAATTAACACTTATCTTGATAATGTGTACGGTTTATGAAGAATCATTTAACTGCCGATTAAAAGTTACGTGATTCACTCCCCAACGCCTTCGTTTATACGTAGGCACACGTATGTGATGTATTGGAGGAGGGGTAGGAAAAGAAATAAAAAAGGAAATCCTCTGACCTAAGTAAATCCATCGCAAACACTCTGTCAATGTCCTTTTATTGCATTCCAAAGCCTTCGGAAAGCTGTTATGGGTACCAATGCACAGAACAGATCGTACTTTGGAAAGACGCATATATACGTCCGGGGCATTTAACGCACCGGTTTAGCGTGATGTATATATACGCCAGTGGCACTTAAGAGGTTGAAGTCGTATTGCAGATTTAGCGTCAAAGTATGGTATTATTGAATTCAATGCATTGTTATTTGTATGGAGAAAGGGGCGCGATGAAAATTATGATTAAACATTGGGTCCCAAATACTCTAAGTTTGAGAAGCACTGAAATAAACATAAAACAAGACATTAAGATGCGTAGTTTGCACGAAATTCAAACAAAAAATTCGTTTTTTTTTGCTCACGAGAATCGAACATTTTATGACTTTGTCAACCGGAAGATGTTAGATTCATATAATAACCGGTAAAGGCTTATCTGATTGGTCCAACTACGAGGTTAATGCAATGTTGCATCATCTTGCTTTAATAAAAAACTTTCAATTTCTTGGCAAATAATGTTTCTTTCATCTCAAATTAGACGGATAAAATAAAAATTAAGAATCACTCGAATTCATGCTGGAGCTCAAAAAGTCCATTATTAATTCAAAGAAAAACCTATCTATAGAAAGTTTCAGCTAATTATATATATATATATATATATATATATATATATATTACAAAAAATATTTATATACCTAAGATAACTATAGTCATGATAGAATAGTCTTAGCCACAGTAGCACTAGAGCAAACTCCTAGCCTTAGGAACCAGGAATGCAGGTTTAAACAATGTTTTTCGGCCAGCCAACCTTCACCTGAATTTGACAATACTCTGGACTATAGGGAAAGCAAGAAATTTTCTAAAGAAGAGTTTAACTATTATTATAAATAAAACCATAATCTATTAATCTAATTAATAATATTATAGGCAGTAATAATTACTAAAATATTTAAAATAAAAGTTAAACTTTTAGATAAAGACTTACCGCGTGAGTACAACTCATATTCCCCGGCTATGAACAATAACAGTATCGCATAAAATTATTAAGTTTTGATAAAATAGCATTAATACTATATATGCACATTAAAAACTCTATATTTTATTTTAAAATTTATAGAAAATAAAAGTACCAGATATATACAATTAATTTTTAAGAAAATATAAAATTGTTAATTTACGTTGCTTGAGGTACCATCTATCATAAACTGTACAACTAAAAACAATATTATTATTCAACTGTTAGGTAACTTTTTATAAATTTTGGAGGGTAACTGTTTTCCATACAATGTTTAATAAAGTTATTAAGATTTAAATATATATTAAATTTATCACTAACTATAATACGTTATTACGATAAATATAATTGAAAATAATATTTCTATAAATTGATATAAATATTGGAATTCCAGTACAGCACTTTAAGAATATTAAAATTAAAGTCATCTCTTTTATCATAAATATTGCTATGTAATTTATAGGCCTTAATACACAAGATACATCCAAGTAATTAGTTTTAACTGGATTACTATTAATTTTAATTAGCTTTAAATATTCCGGAAAAAAATTAATAATGGGGTTAAAATTATTATTTTTACCAAAAATAATTAGGCCATCTATGTATCTAAATATGTAATAATCATTATTAATGATATAATTATTTTCGTAAAAGTCTAAATATAAATTAGCCAAACTATTGCTAGCAGGGCCACCTTGAGGCAACCTTTGGTTTGTTTGTACAGAGAACCATTAAAATTAATGTAGTTTTCTTTTAAGACTAAATTTATTAAAGTTATAAATTTTTGTAAATTAATATTAAGGTTATAATTTCTATGATTATCTAAAATTGCCGTAATTATATCATTGATATTAATGGAATTAAAAAGACCTTCAAAGTCATAACTATGAACTAAATAAATATTTTTATTTTTAAAAATCTATAATTTCTATATATATATATATATATATATATATATATATATATATATATATATATATATATATATATATATATATATATATGTGTGTGTGTGTGTGTGTGTGTGTGTGTGTGTGTGTGTGTGTGTGTGTGTGTGTGTGTGTGTATATATATGAAGGCTATCGATAATTTTAAGACAAAGTACTACAAACCTTGCTGAAACGGTAAGAAATAATCCGAAGCAAATATTAAAAATTTAAAAAGGTAAACTATTTAGAATCAATACATCTAATTAGGAAAAAATTTCTGCTAGCTTTTCGTATGTATCAACGTATGTCATTACAACTACCTAGAATGAAATCAAGAAGTTGCAAAATACTTTTAAAAAACCCTAATTCAATTTGTACACTTTAAAAGCACAAGACCGAATAAGAATTACGTATGTTTTTCATTTCTTAATTCGTCCAAATTAAATCGAAAGAAATATATGATTTTTCAAACCCTTTCTAATTGGCCGAGTTGACATAATTTCAAACTCAGTTAAGCACTGAAGGGATTTAGTCTCTATTTGATATTAGCACAGTGCTTCTCAAACTTTTAATATTTGCGACACAATTTTAAGACATAATTTTCTTCGCACTCTCCTTTTCATCCAAACAGTAACAGTGTGTTGAACTCAATAATAAGGTACTTTAACTCGAAAGCTTCAATACAACTTTAATTACAAACCGTAAAAATTATCAAGATAAGTATTAAATTTTTATATAGTTTTACATATGCCAAGCCCATGGTGTCATTAGCTATTGTTAAACTTGTTCTTAACTTGGTATTCTTAAATTACTTATCAAATACATTCTGCTGTATTAATTCATTTATAAATATATTATATCAAAACAAATGCGTATTTTATATATTTTTTATTATGTCAGAATACATTTTGTTGTGTTTCCTTTCAGCAAATTAATAATAATTTTAAATAATGTTTTATTTTCAAATTTTCGATATGCTCGCTTCTCCCTCGTTCAGTTATCACGTTACCCTAAGGGGCGTGCCCAATAGTTTACAACAAGTGAGATGAAAATAATCTTATCTTTTTTTAACTCAATTGTTTATGTAGAAATAGAAAGATAAAAAAACATATGAATATGGGTAGTAAGTAGTATCATCATGCCGATTTTAACAAAAATATATTCATTAACTCGTTTGTGTGGCTACTAATAGATCCATCGTACAGTTAACATTAAATTTCCATACATACTAATATATTACCATTATAAGTAATATACTTATCGTAGAAAGATAAGTAATTGAGTGTCTCTAATTTTAAAATTTTCATAACACTCTTTAAATCTTATTAATGAAATTTATAAGAAAAAAAAAACATTTATTATACCGTTAATACCAATATTGAGTTAAAGAAAGCAGGTATATACTACTTTTATAAATAAATTGTGAGTTATTATTCTTTTCCAAATACAAGGCTTAAATATAAAATGAATAACAGAACTCAGTTGCTATAATAAAGTTTGAAAATAATAGCATAATAATCAATCAACCAATTAAACTAAAAGGAAATACTTGTAAATTTTTTTTAATATTTATTTTCATATTCCCATGAAACTTCATAATTTGTTTTAAGATTTTATTTCAAAAGTTGTCATTTATTATACTGTGTTTAAAATCTTCAACGGCTTTTAAGCTAAATTCTATTTGACAACTGAAATCGTGAGACATGTAAGTCTCTATTAATCAAATCGGACAAATCGACAAAATGGCACAGGGTTGATTTTTCATACATTATTCTTCTGACTGCTTGATTACTTTTATCCTTTACGAATGTAGCAGCAGCATGATAACAAATCCGATCTACACATATCTGTAGAATAGCGTGCATGCGGCAAAGTAGCAAGCTTTGAAGCGCCATCACTTTCAATATCAGGACACTTTTGATTCGTATTCAAAGCACTGCTGTGATCTGGGGACACACCCCTTTATGAAGAAAAGACCGCTCACAAACTGCACTTAACATTTAATGTGCTATGTAAGGTGTACACTAAGTTAGTTTCTTATGTACTATTCTCCCTTTATCTGTCGGAAATCAACATATCTGAGATATGATTGAATGTCACTTGCAAGTCCTGTCACCACCACCTTGTGTCCCATGACAAATAGTTGATACAGGCTTGAGATTCAATCAGCAGGGCGCCTCATTAATATTGTACCTAGACATGTAGGTTCGTGAATGGCCTTTCGGAGTGATACTGAAACCTATTGAGCTGACGTTATCACTCAGTGGTTATTACAAACTTCATCATCATTTCACTTATATTCCATTCCTATATTTCTCTGATAGCCGAGGTACTTTAATTTATAATCTCTTCTTGGTGTTTTACTTGAAATGAGATAAAGTGCTTACACATAGTCTGAAATATAGACAGTAAAGATATGGGATTTCTAGTAGTAAATAAATGTCAATTTATGCGCACAAAATTGCTACCCATCTAGATATAATAATTAATAATCTCACTCAGGCAGTGGAAGTTATCAACTAACTGCCTAAAAGGCGCAAAATTCTATCCTTATATACTAGAATTCATCTTCAAGTCACATTCACATTGTAACAGAAGGGCAGTTAATTTTTTTAAAAACAATTAAGGGGAAACAATTGAAGTTAGCTCTGAGAGGGCACACTTGAAAGATAGCACATTACAATCTAGGATGAAAAGAAATCTAATTTAAAAATAGTTCTTCCTCCAGTTACAAAACAAGGAAATGAAAAATAAGTTAGGTATCCGTGCTTGTTAAATAGCATTATTGAGTATATAGATTGCTTTGTTGGTGATACATAATAAACACAATTCGTCTTAAAATGTTTGAAAAACATACCATCAAAATTGTATATGCGGGCCCAGAGTCAAATTTTGAGAATATATTTGCTTGAGTAGGAAACCAACTGTATTCTGTTACCAAGCATTATAAACAATGGAAAGGAGTGCATATTGTCACTTTTTTCTTGTACAAACAAATTGAGAGAGGACTTCGTTCTTCTTATTCTAAGTCACAAGAAACATGCCAGAACATATGCTATTTTGTAATACAATTACCTATTTATAACAATATGTGTGATGTCAATATCCTTAATTTAATTAGAACGGAAAAGGTTATATCCTTTAACTACACGCGCTGGTGTAAAAAATACACCATTTGCAGTAAACAGAATGTAAATGACCTTGGAATCCCTCCCCCCACGCTGCGTGCACATCTAACCTATCATTGAAGTGTCCTTGACACGTTCCGTCAGTCTTGTTCTTGCATTGGCACCGATAGGTTGATTACTGATAAAAGACTGTTGTGTGACATCAAACGGTGAACAAAGTACACCACGCGTGTAGTTATGTAAGTATATTTTGATAACCTAATATATTATTTTGCTTGCAGAAAATAAATTTTTATGGCATTTTAGGTTTATAATAGTATTTCTAGATATATTTTAAAATACAGTTTATCATTTTTCGGGATCGGGTACCCGTGAAAAACCCAATTCGTCTTACCGAAGATGAGATTCGAGCTATGGTTCAGGCTGTATGTGACGAACCTGAGGATGAAAATGAAGTTGGAAGATCAGATACCTCAGACGATGAGCTTATACAGGAAAGGGATCATGACACAGAATTGGAACAAGAACTGAGTGTAGAAATAGAGAAAGAAAGTGAAATCACAGAAAAATATTTTTTGGGTAAAGGTAAAACAACAACGTGGAATAAAAATCCACTTACTAGTAAATATACCAAAATCAGTAAAAAAAATATTGTAAAAATCTTTCCTGGCCTTAAAAGTTGTGCAAAATATATTACTGATGAAAAAAGTGCTTTTGAAATGTTTTTTCGAATGATATTATTCAAAATATTGTCGAATGCACAAATATGGAAATAGAAAAGTTGAGAGTAAATTACGATCGACCTCGAGATGCAAAAAAATACAACAACAAATGTAAGTGTTGGCTTTTATAGGAATACTAATTCTAGCTAGAGTTAAAAAGCAAAATCATACAAATTTTCTTGAACTTTAGACAACAGATGGCACAGGATCAGAAATCTTTAGAAGTTGCATGAACTGCAATTGATTTCTATTTTTATTGTCTGCCATTAGATTCGACGATAAAAATACCAGAAAAGAAGGACAATTAACCGACAAGCTTGCTGCAATTAGATTCACACTTGATCGTTTCGTTGAAAACTTCAAAAATATTTATAGTTTAGGCGAATACGCTACAATAGATGAAATGCTGATTCCCTTTAGAGGACGATGCAATTTTATTCAGTATATACCGAATAAACCGGCGAATTATGGCCTAAAAGTGTTTGTATTGTGCAACTCTAAAACTTTTTATGTAAGTAATTTGGAGGTTTATTGTTGTCAACAACCAGAAGGTCCATATAAGAAATCAAACACACCAGATAATATAACGCATCGTTTGATGCAACCATGGAAAGGAAAGAATAGAAATTTGACATGCGACAGTTGGTATACAAGCTACCCTTTAGCCGTGAATCTTTTAAAAGATAAAACAACAATTGTTGAAACAATGAGACAAAATAAAAGGGAGCTGCCATCAGAGTTTTTACCCAGTAAAAACCAAAGAAGAAGGCTAGTCTAACTTTGGGTTCCAAAAAGAAGTCACTATAGTTTCATACGTGCCAAAAAAATAGAGCAGTTATACTCCATTCTACTATGCATGATGATTCTGCAATTAATCCTGAAACAAAGAAACCTGAGATAATTATGGACTACAATTCCAATAAAGGAGGGGTACATACAGTGGATAAAATGTGTAGTACGTATTCTGTGTCCAGGAGAACAAGAAGGTGGCCACTGGCGATATTTTTCCAACTGTTAAACACAGCTGGAATAAACAGTCAAATTTTATATAACGCGAAACACATTAATGAGGCCCAAAAATTTAGAAGACTTTTCCTAAAAGAATTATCTATATCACTCATGAAGCCGCATCTTGAAGAAAGAGCAGAGATAAAGACATTACCTCCCGATATTCGTCTTTTTCTAAGCAGATATAAAAGACCTCAAGAAGAGCGGCTTGAAGATGAGACACCAGCAAAAATACGGGGAAGGTGTTTTTCGGGTGAAAATACGGAGAAGGTGACAACGATACGATGAAGTGTCATGTATGTAATAGATCGGTGTGCAAAGAACATGCAAATACAGTAATTACTTGTCCAGAATGCAACAATAACTGAGACATCACAGATGAAATTTAGTGTGTAGATGTAATAAGGTATGCTTCGTAAGGTATATTTTGTGTAAAAATGTATATTTTGTAGTTTTTTTTTTATTTATTCAAAGATTTTTCATTATTTTTTATAAAAGGTTTTGATAATTAAAATTTATAGCATACATATTTGTTCTTATTTACCTCATTTTCATTTATTGTTTTGGTGGTGTACAAAATACACCACGCGTGTACTTGTGTTAAAATATTAAGCGCGTGTAGGTAAATGATATATATGTATGTACCGTATGAAACCCTTACGAATTCTCTATCCTTAAGCAAATCCTTTAATATACTAAATATATCACATTATAATTTATCAGTTTTTTAAGAACTTGAAAATTAATCAAATATGTGAGGTTCATTCATATGATGTAAATGTCTAAATGTTTAATTTATCGTTGATGACCACGATGTTTGTGTGTGTTACCTATTTCTTGTATACTTAAGTTTTCTTTCCCCATAATACATTTACCTTATACAGACCATGAGTGTCAACACATCGCATTCGTAAACTTATTTTTGTTATTTCGAAAAAGTTTGAAAGTTCATTAATTCCGGAACGGAGCTCACACGGTTTATCAATTTGGAGCTTTTTTATGCTGCTAAAGCAACTATTTATCGTTGGAATAAGCATATTATGTAGCAAACAAATTATATATTTATACTTTTCTAAAGAAAATACTTTATAGGCTAAAATTTGATTGAAACCACAGACTTAAGCGTTCCTTGCTTGATTTCAAATTAAAAAAAAAAACCATTAACATTTCAGTGAAATCTCTAAGTCTTAAAAACATTTTGAAAAGATTTGAAAAGCTTAGCTACTGCATAACATTTACAATTTAAATGGAAAAAGCAGTACGCTTTTATGCATGATTAGGAAGGTTTTCGGACTTGCGTCTGACACAGAAAGTGTATATATATATATATGCGTGTGTGTGTTTGCGCGCGTGAGTTGGTTTGTATAAAAGGAGATTAGTTATATGAAAGTCTTATTCAGCTAACTGAGTAATAACTTAAAAGATACACTAAAAGTAAAATTAATGTATTATATTACCTATAAAATTCTAACGTGCAAAAGTGATTTTAATTTTAGAACTAAAGCTGCAACATCAGCTCAAAATCACCTTTTAATTATTAGCTCTTAAAATTGTTTCTGCAAAAACAGGCCAGACATTAATAAATAGTAATATGAAAGTTATATAAGTAAATAAAAATTAAGGGAATACTGAATTTATAATTCCGTGAATTCGAAATTAGTTATTGAATCAAATAATATCTTACAAATATTGTCCAAAAATATCAAACTAAAAAAGCCTCCATAAAAAATATTCCCTATTATAAAGGCTGTAGAAAATATCCCCTTACAAATGCCAAAAGTGTATATAGATTTTGTGTATTAACAGCCAAGCTATTTAATAAATTTGTTTTTATCCAGTATGTAGTCTTTTATTGGTCAGCAACATGCATGGTGTAATCTTAGTATAACAAGCTGCTTAAGAAGAAGATTTTTTTTCATTCCTGGATATTCCCAAATAAAAAAATACTAGCATGTCGTTGCCATAATAGTTAATGATCTCCTTAATGGAAGCGGGATGTAGTAGGATAATTAATTCACATTGTATCCAATACTTATTTACATTGTTCTTGGGTATTTTTGTTGTATCAAATCAATTTTTCTAATGATATATCATTGAAATGGGTGTGTAAGTTTATACATATAAGTAAAAACGACAAATTCTATGAGAGCTTAAGAAATTAAAGAAATCCTAAGAAACTGTGAATAAAATGTTTCTTATATATTTATACAACATACGAATGATCATTTGCAATGCACAGGGTATTTCGTACCCAAGGGTGCTTACATTCTGTTTTTTTTTCATTAAAATTCACATACAAAAGTCAAAAAGAGGAAAATTAGGAAATGCAATATGTTTATTACACTTTTTATGTAAATTTAATTTTTTTGTTCATTTTCTTAAGTTATTCAGTATACACTCCTTTAGTCTTCGTCAGAAGTGAGTGCAATGCTTTCTTTAAATCCCATTTTTTTTTTAAATTTCGTAGAAGCATTGCTTGCTGGTTTCTACATTCCTTAAATTCTTCTGTAAAACGAAATCCAAAACACTGCAGAAATCAGCGTCTGTTTCGATGTTTAGTAGGTGGTTTACGAGTACTTAACAAACAAAATAATTTGCACATTTTATACCACAATGTTCAACAACACAAAAAATATTGTTATAGGCTAAACATTACATTTTCTAGACATTTAATATGATGTAGTCATTTTATCAAGGACAAAAATTTCTCCGCAGTTAAATTATCTGGATCGATTTCATTAGAGGAATCATACTTGTTCCAATACTCTTCATTATTCCATTCAGTCTCATCAGACCCACAAAGAAACTTTCTTCTTCCAGAAATACTGCAGTACTATATTTATTAAATAATAGATGCATAAAATTACTTAAATATCACATTCCTTCATCATAACATCAATAATACGCTATTGCATAAGAAAGATTTCAAAGCATGCTCATGCATTTAGAACTGTAACGGTTATTCACGCTCCGGGTATGACATACCCAAAGAGGCGGTGTACAAAAATATATATTTAGGATTCACCTGCAAGCTAAGGCCCCTGAATGGAATGGAATAAAAGTCAGTTGCATGAGAAACTATTCATTTTCCAAAAAAAGATTTAAATCAGTGCTTCTCAATCTTTCAATGTTTGTAACCCAATTTTCAGTAATCCTTTTTATCGCCCCCTTCCCATATAATAGTGATGAATTGAATTCAATAATAAAATACATTTACACTAAAGCTACAATGCAACTTTAATTATAAACGGTAAAAATTATCAGATAAGTATTAAATTTTGAAAATAACAAGCCCACGGGAGTCAACGTTAATTATTATAAACTTGTTTTTAATTTAGTGTTGAAAATTTAACTATCAAACACAATGCGCAATACTGATACTTTTTAAGTACATTATGTCAATGTGAATGCTATCTATTAATAATTTATGCTGTTAATTATGGTTTATATTATTAGTGTTATATTACTAAATATGATTAAATATATTATAAGATTAAAATATTAAACATCTTTATTCCGTAGCTCATTCCGTTCTTATATTAAACAATCTGGTATACCCGTTCTTCCCGCGGGTAAATTGAAAAACAAAAACCTTAGATATAAAAGGATAAAGAAACTTCTAATGAGTTAATTTTAAGGAAATTGCAAAGTATATATCAAGGAAAGAACAATTTAGTAAATAGAATAGCAAAATCAATTCAATAATTAGAACTGAATTATACGGTATTTCACTAGGTCATTTGTCAGTCAATATGTTAACAGTACCTAAATCAAATTAATGAACATTATCATTTATGCCACTGCATTTCTAGGCACTGGTTTTACAGTTTATGAAGCAACTCTTTAAATCCATTATCGGATTCTTTAATTGCCAGCTAAAACAGGATAAAAGACTACTAAAATGAACTTAAAAACATAGACATAAATTATTTCTCTGACAAACAGAATTAAATACACTACTTCCAATGATGCTCTAGTTGAAAGAAAATAACATATACACAAGCTCATCTACTTTTTCATCCATCAACACCTGTTGCTACAAATTTAAAAATCAAATATAATCATGAGTACATTATATAAATGTAAATGCTTATTTTATAACGTTTTTTGAAATGCCAGAATGTATTTTGTTTTTCTTTCTTTCAATAAATAAACAACCATTTTAAATCTTTTATTTTCGACTTTTAAATATGCTTGTAGGGTAGTATATATATATATATATTTCAAAAAATACATAAAATAGTTATAAACCTAAGATAACTATAGTCATGATAGAATGAAGCCTTAGCTACAGTAGTAAAGCATACACACACATTATATATATATATGTGTGTGTGTGTGTGTGTGTAAGGATAATTAAATTAGATGGCTAGTCCATTTCCAACTTTTATCTTCCCGTTACATCTTCAAGTATTAAATTTATTACCCAGTTCAGGAATATAGAACACATTGCTCTAACTTTGCCGGCTCCGACCATTATTTTTTATTACCTATATTTCATCCTTAAATTCTCAAGTATACCGCTTCAATAAGACATGAACTTGAAGACATCTGGCTTTTGAATGGTCAGGGACTCTTGAGTTTTAACACGTGTCCGTCTCTTTCTCTCTCTCTTACAAACAGATTACAAAGTGATATCATGGAATAAAGACGGTTAAATTAAAATATCTTGAAGTTCACTAAAGAAACACGACAGCAATAATGCGGCATGATAAAACCTGCAGCCTGCAAATTAAATTTAAATTTAATGTTAAGCCATCGAAAAATTAAAACATTAAAAAAAAAACGGATGCCAAATCAACCTAAAATATAATAGAAAAGTGCTGTAAAGAAAATTATGGAACAGTGAAAATAATGTGTGTCTCTCTTAGCGGAACGCAGAGTTGCCGGAGAAAAAGAAAGTGCTCCTCCACAAGAAAATCACCGCTCCTGTCCCCAAAATTAAAGCGTCGTTTCAACAGCCATAGAAGAAATAAAATTGTCTTATTCCCTTGAAGAAAATTCAAATAATCAAAATTTTACGATGGAAAATAAATTAGTAGATCAAATTAAAAAAGAAAAGATGACGGAAGAAGTGAACACAACAAAAACAGAAGAAGAAAAATTAATTCAACATATAACCATCGTCAAAAATGAAGTACGTTTTGAAGATATCCAAACTTTTTTTCCAAAAGTATAACCTAGAAATGCCCATTCAAAATTTCCTGGACCAATTTGAAAATATTTGCAATTCTTTTGAAATAACTGAAAAACAGAAAATTACATTTTTAACAAAATTAGTAAGTGGACCCATTGCAACCTTCATCAAGACAAATCCAATACCAAGAAGTTTCACCGAATTTAAATTGAACTTAGTACGAGAATTTGGAACACAAATAAATCCAGCGGAAATTCATCTTCATTTAGCCAAAACAGAAAAAACATCCAAACAGACTAACATAGAATACTTCTATAGAATGCAAGAGATCGCATCCCGAATCAACTTAGAAGAGGAAGCTGAAAAATTTTACATAATCAAAGGAATAAAATAAGACAGAGCCATAGAAATAAAGTTGAAAAGTTCGAAAGATATACAAGAACTGAAAGAAAAGTTGAAAAATTTACTACACTAATTTGTATGTGTTGTTGAAAATAATAATTATAATAATGATAGATTTCTTTCTAGAGATGATTCCCCTTTTCGAATCGAGATAAATAAAAGAGCTCTTATATATATATTCTTATACTCTTCTATTCTTTATTCGTATAATACATGTACAAGGAATATGGTCTGGTGTGTTGAATAGTGTATAAGTGTTATATAAACTGTTCTCATATTATTAATCATATCATTTTATTCATGTCTATTCTTTGATATTTTAACAGTGTATTTCAGCTATGTACATTTTTATGTAACAAAACTAAGTAGTATTACGAAGGCGCCTGAGTATATTTTAATAGAAAATTAGTATCTTAATATTTGTATATCATGTAAATTTTAAATTATATTATTCTTTAATATGATAAACTTCCACACATATACTACACATAGGTAGACTATGTGCTAGCAATAACACAAATCTAATAATATGAAAGATTTGGAGGAAACGTTAAGCTCTTTTTCTGGATGCAATATAGATTTGAAAACGCTAATGAACATTTATGTGTAAGGAATTTCATTTTGAGAATTAATATTTTTTTAATGTTATTATTTTGTTTATTGCTATAACTTCGTTTATTGTATTGTATTATGATTTATTATTCGTGTTACTTAATTATTTTTACTATGCGTAAAATGTATTTCTGTATTATGTTATGTACTGTTTTGTATATATTGAAAATTTACTTTGTTTGTAAGAGAGAAAGACCACCGTTACTCCAATTTTAAAATTGGGGGGGGAAATATAAGGATAATTAAATTAGATCTAAAATTAGATGGCTTGTCCATTTCTAACTTTTATCTTCCCGTTACATCTTCAAGTATTAAATTTATTACCCAGTTTGGGAATATAGAACACGTTGCTCTAACTTTGCCGGCTCCGACCCTTAATCTTTAATACCTATATGTCATCCTTAAATTCTCAAGTATACCGCTTCAATAAGACATGTACTTGAAGACATCTGGCTTTTAAATGGTTGGGGACTCTTGAGTTTTAACACGTGTCCGTCTCTTTCTATCTCTCTTACAAACAGATTACAAAATGATCTCAGGGAATAAAGACGGTTAAATTAAAATATCTTGAAGTTCACTAAAAAAACCACGACATATATTTGGAGTACCGACGGTTTTGCTGAACCTTGGAATAAAATATAATATGATAAACTCTGTCAATCTGAAGAATTACTCCAAACCATGATATATATATATATATATATATATATATATATATATATATACACTGATGTCCAAAAGTTAAGCATAATTGATAATTATGTGAATAAAGAAGGAACTGTAAATCAGAATGGCGGGAAACGTGATATGCGAGTGTAAAATGGTTATAAAATAAGGAAGCAAATCAAAAGAATGATAATAATTAATTTTATTATCCAAAGTAGAAGTATCTGAAAGAAAACTGATCATAGCAAGGATTCACACTTTAAAGAAAAAATGAAAGATAACATTAAAAAAAAACTGATGCTGCAGTTTAATAAGACGTGTAGTCACCTCCCACAGCCAAGCACGCTGCACAGCGATTTACCATACTTGCTATGAGATGATGAATGAGTTGTGGGCTTAAACGGTTCCAAGCTTCTTGGAGAGCTCTCTTCAGTTCTGTAACGGAGCTTGGTGGGTGCAAAAGGGCTGCAATTTTTCTCCCAAGCATATCCCATACATGCTTGATAAGATTGAAATCAGGGGAGTTCGCAGACCACGACATGCACTGTATGTTTTCCGTTTCAATGAAGTCATCAATCAGCACCGCTCGATGAAATGGCGCATTATCATCCATGAATATGAAGTCAGGACCTACATCACCTCGAAACAAGGGAACAAAAGGCTCAAGAAATTCGTCTCTGTATCTTTGAGGAGTCACAGACCCCGTGTCAATGAAATGGAGGTCTGTGCGGCCGTCCATCACGATGCCTGTCCATAACATTACTCCCCTTGATGGAAAATGATGTCTTTCCGTTATGTTTCTTGGTTCAAAACGTGTTCCACGTTTTCTCCATATCGTTACCCACCGAGAATCACTACTCAGACAAAACCGGGACTCGTCAATGAACATCATATTATCCCACTCTCCCACACACGAATCTTGATATTTCAAATTCCAGTTCAAACGAGCGCATTTACGCGCAGACGTGAGGGGAATGCAAACTGCTGGTCTTCTGGCATACAGGCCAGCATTATTGAGTCTCATGTAAACAGTTTTCTCGAAATCCATATTCCTGTGGCCACTGTGAGCGCCGAACCCAGTGCTCTGGCAGTACTGTCTCTCTGACGTCGCGCACTTATTACCAGATATCTGTCTTGGTGAGGGGTTGTGACTCTTGGTCGACCTGATACTGGTTGTCGTGTAACATCTTCCGTTCTTTGAAACCTCTGCCCCAGTCTTGAGATCACAGACTGGTCCACATTCAGAATTCGAGACACTTCGTTTTGTGATCGTGAAGATTCCAGCATTCCAACAATTCTTCCTTTCGTAAACATGTCCAATTGGCGTCATTGTGCCATCATTTACCTTGTTTGAGAGTTAACAACGTTCCTTCGCACAGAAGTTGCACGAAACTTGTCTGAACTGCCTATCTTGCGTGAATTGGTTTCTCCGCGTCCCGACATGCGCCGGTGTTTCGCGCAGGACGTAGTCGACTGAAAAGTTTTGCATAAACCCAATGTTTCTTCTTCACCGAATTAATATCCGAAAGGAATTTGGAATAATTTTACGAATATTTACTCCATGTTTTTTGTATTATACGATTTATGCTTAGCTTTTGGACACTAGTGCATATATATACTGTTTTAATTAATTGGGACAAATGATAGAAAATGTTTTTTTCTAAATTGATAGCTTTAATTGCTACATACCTTAATTAGACAGAAATACCTCTAAATTAGTACTTAGTGCGTCCCCCTTTAGCAGAAATGACCTCTTTAACTCACATTGGTACTAGTTCCACTAGTACAGCGCACATGTTCTTAACTTCATCATCGTGGAACCGCACTTGTACATTTGATTTTATCATTTATTCTGTTCTCATGAAACTCATCTAAGCTAAACTATTCTTGAGAGTAAGTCATGAATTACCAGTAGGGTTTTGGACTGGGGAAATACCAAGTACTTATATTTTATATTTCCCACATAAAAACCAGGACCAATATCGAATCATGACAAGAAGCTAAATGTTGTTGAAATGTTCCATCAAATGTGTCCATGGATAAAACAATTCTACTTGAGGGATATTTATATGTATTTATCATAATTGATGAACCCTTAATAGGAACTAAGCTTCCAGTGTCATTTGTTGCAGTAAAAACCTAAAACATCTATCTAGAAGGGTGTTTTACAGTATGTTATATATGATCTGGAGCACAGAATTGAATCTTCACTTCGTCTAACTACACTTGACTTGTATCACTGGACAAATATATTTGTTTCATCACTAAAAATCAGCAGTCCAGGATCAATATTTTTTGCCTATGCTAAATTTCTTTTTTAATTTTCTTTTTCTTTGGTCTTGATGCCTTACGGATAAATTTCAGAAGCCCTTTTTTACACAGTTGTGGTATAAAAAACCATTATCCAATAAATCGCTTCGAAGGTCTGTGCTTGTCTTACTTTGATTTATTTTGCTATTTATTATAATCAGAGTTTTTTCATTTATAGCAGTAATTTTCCGTTTGAGCCCCGATCTTCCTTTTCTTTTTGAGAAGATGATCTGGAATCTTCAAGTGTTTTTAAAATTCTTGAAACAATAAATTTGCCCACACCGATTACCGTAGATGTATCTCTCACAGTCATAGAAGTGTGTTCATTCAGAGCAATTATTTTAGAATGCTTTCTCGGAGTAATATCCATCTCTAAGCAATCAAAAATAACAAGAGTTACATGAAACGCTAAATTATAACCACCAGCTGCCCCACTGAAAGGTTCGCAACTGAGCTACTAATGCACTAAAATCAATCTAAGAGTAAATTATAGTCACGTCCATCACATTACTATTGGGCAGGTTTATCTTGTTTTAGGATGGTTCGGGACATAACTGGTAAAAGCATTCCAGCTGAGACAAAAAAAAAAGGTTTTTCCCAATTAATTTGAACTGTATACTATATATATATATTTATATATATAAAATTCTATTTACTAAAAAATATATCCTTATTTATTCAAATTACGTTAATCGCAATTACAAATGCCTTATTTCGAAACTTGAACTACATTTTGTTTAGTATGAAAGGACTTAAATCAATTTATCGCATATTTTTATTACTCATTCCTCGTTTACAGGATTATACCTTAAATTTTTGAAAGATTCATTTTCAATTATTATCAATATAATATCTTAATTATTACAGTATATATTTTATACAGTATTTATTTATGTATAGATTAGATTTTCCCTTGCATTTCCTTGTATGTAAGTGCAGAATAACGATAGTTAAAGTCCTGCTTGTTTGTGGCTTGAGTATTAAAAATGCACTATATTTTCATATAATATTAAAATTATCAAATAAGGATAATTGATCCATGTATTGTGTTTTAATAACCACGACTATCAATCATTGTTACATTGCTAACATACGAGATTTGACAAAAAGTACAAGACTTGCACAATAAATCATTCTTCTTTCATAATCATTTCTCCGTGATATTATCACCTTCAAAGTAGTCCCTTTCAGCATTCACACGCTTTTTCATTCGGTGCTGTCTTTGCTGGTAACAGTTTTTGGAAGGGTGTTCAGAAAATTCTCCTTTTTTGCCTGAACCTCTTCAACTGAAGTAAAATGGGTTGCCATTAAGCAAGAATTATTTACATGTGGAAAATAAACAAAAAGTTCGCATGGAACTAAATCAGGTGAATCAGAAAAATCCCCATCACAATAATGTTTTGGGTGGTCAGAACCTACTTGACATTTAGAGCCGTGTGAATGGGTGTATTGTCGTAGTGTAACAGTCATCCATCCTGTGGCATTTCTTACCTAATTTTTCCTCTAAGTCTTTTTGTACTTCTATATATTAGTCTTGATCAGCATTCTGAGCATTGGGAGCCAACTCAATCATTACAATTCCATTAATGTCGAAGAAGATAATTAATATTGTCTTGAATTTTGATTTTCACATGTGTGCTTTTTCTAGTCTTGTGGGTCCTGGAGAATATTACTGCAGCGACTGGTGACTACTTACTGAGTCTTAGGTAAAATTCCAAGTTTCTACGCATGTTATAATATTTTCGAACAAATTTGGCTTGTTTGCAATGCGTTCTAACTTTTTCACACACACGTTAATGCTACTAAAAATCGTGTGTGGTTTAGAATTGAAGAAAAAAAATGTTGGATGGATCAATTACAGGTTCATGCATGTATTTAAAAAATTTTAATATTGGTAAAATAGCTAATTTTTTATTCGCTTCTTATTAGTTCTCATTTTTAATTTATTTTAATTTCTTCAAACTGGATATCAATAAAGCGTTTTAAAATGTTTCTTATTTTTCACAAAATATGTTGAGAATTAGGAGTGTGGCTTAGAATCGATGGTGGCTTAGTTTCTAATCATTACTGTAGTTTTTATATTTTTAAGTATGATACACAAGCTTTGTTCATTAACAACTTTTGTTGCTCAAGATATCTTTATGTTTTTTGAGCCATACACTTAAGTGTTGAAAATATTTGCAAAGAACGAAAATTATCCAAATTTAGATACATAAACCAAAAAAGAGCATAATTCAGCACTCTGCTGTTTAATTATAAAAACCATGTAAAGCGTAATTTAACGTCACATTCAAGTAATTTGAAAGCTTTTTTCCCTCTGATTTTCCCATGCTGAGCTAAGGCAGTGCGAAATGTGCCATCCTGGCTCATTTCCAGTGTAGCTCCGGCAGTGTGAAAATTTACACTGCGCAATCCGTCTTTCCCGTGTAAATTCACATAGGCTTCTTATGGTTTCCAATGATTGAAAAGTACCACTCAGTGGAATTTTCTGAAAAAGGTAGGCGTCCTTTCCTGAGCAACCCCCCCCCCCTCTTCGTACTTGTATGAAAGACACTTTGTTGACTACATTCCCCTAAAAGAGAAGAAAACTCTAATCTATCAGGACAATGTATAAATTTCTTTTCAAAGAGAGTCAGTAAAAGGAAAAAGGTAGATGAGAAGTAAGATTCTACTGTCCAGGTGGCGATATTGAGCTATGTAAAGGACCGTGTTTTCGAATTTATCTTACTTGATAAAATTTTAATTAATACTCGTAATTTCATAATTATTTATGTTTATTCTAAAAATGTAAATAAATTTGTAAAATAAGAAAAAATCTAGGAAATTTAAATTTTACATTTATAGTTAGAGTGATTTGAATTCCAAAATCTAATGATTTCAACCATATTGAAAGCCCACTTAACAGGTAAATTATATTCATTTATTTAAATAGATTTTTTTACATTTTTCTTTAAAGAATGTTTGTATGCGAATTGTAAGATGATGTTTAAAAAGATATGTATGTTTGATAGAATGCATAAAAGAATTGATATATTTTGATCCATAATCCGGAAATAAAAGGATCCTGGATTGAAGAACGCCCTATTTAAAAAACTGAATAAAGTTATTTGAAAGATATATCGTTTGTAACATCTCGATTATATCTTATTTCAGTATCACGTAACAGAAAACAATTATGCTTCGAAAATGGTCTAAAATTCACTAAAATACAATATTTGTAGGTTATCTTTGTTTTATTTCTTAACTATTTCCAACACTGCTTATATCATAATTTTTTATTAAATATTTGCATTTATTTTTATCTGCAATTTTATATCCATCAACAAAAATGTAACGATACTTCATGTAGAACTTTTGCCTTTCAGTAGATAGACATAAACAGTTTTTTTTAACTGTTATATTAGAAATTCTAAAATTCCCTGTTTTAATCTACATTGTTTTATATTTTTAATGCCTTCCGATCGTGGCCTTAAGCTATAACTTCTATGTTGGTTGTATTTGATTTTGTTTAATGAGGCACAAAGTGTTTTTAAAAAAATGAGCTATTCTTGGTAGTAATTATAAAAGTGCTACTCAAATTACCAAATCAAAGTTAAATCTTTCTCCAAAAATTTAAAAATATTCTTTACATAAATTGAGATATTACTTTAAGGCGTTAAATTATATATGCTCTAAAATTAGATTTTAAAAATAATGGTTTATTTTTTAAAGCAACTTATGTGTGTGTTGTTTCTCTTCTTTCAGCTCCTCAAAATCCTATTTAACTATTGTTTAGTATATTTAAAAAATTAAATGGGCTTATCTAAATATTTTATTGATTTTAAGAAAAAATTATATTTGCATGCTTGATTTCCACAAGGGAATATGCTACTTCTGATTAATTAGCAAATTTCAAACTAAAAGCTATTGCGAGTATCTGTTGTATTCACCTTACCCTCATCATATTAACATTCGCTCAAATAAACTTAATTATGTATTAATGAACCTTAAAGAATCTAGTGCAGTGCTAGAGAAAAGGGTATTTAAAAGAAATTGGGCATTATCATTTATTAATATTCCTTGAACTTAGTACATGCATAAAAATTTTTTAAGGGAAGTAGAAAATAAATATTTTTTGCATTTAAATAAATTCTTACTGAGGATTTTTGATATTAATGCCAAAATATTTTGTGAGTTTTACTGAAAACTTTGACACCTTAATTTCTAAAATATTCAAGAGATAAAAAATAAGATCAAAGATAAATTTAATTTTGTTAATGGTGAGAGTATTGGTATTTCCAATAATTTAGAATAATATTCATAATACATGTATAATGACAACTTTGGTTTATAGAACTAAAACCATTTTCATTTCATTATACTTAGCATTTTCCTTATATATATATGTCCGCGGTAGCCTAGTAGTCAAGATATTGGATCGTGGCTGGCATGTAACGAGTTCGAGCCTAGTACCACTAAAGACCCGCCGTGTAGGGGATGCGATGTGCGTTAAATCTGACGAGAACTCAAACGTCCTCTCGTTGGCGTGGTGTGGTAGTTAGGATAGAGGGTGCCTGCTCAGGTGTCGTCTTTGTCGCATCGCAGAGAGAGCGTAGAGTTCTTTGCAATAATTTTTAGTGTTTTTATGGTCAAGGGTTTGCCTCTGTTTAGTAGTAAGATGATTGAAATGAATCTGTTATGGCTTCACAATCTATAAAGTCCGAAATTTCCAATAAATCCAGATCTTCTGTTTCGTCTCTCTTTAGAGCTTCAAAACCAAAGACATCCGAGTATGAATGTCTCAAACTCAAACTATGGAAAGAGTATTGTGACGCTCGAGATACTTATTCACGACTACGACGAATTAATTATGTGCCCGCAGATGATGAGTCTCGCATTCAACTCTAATAAGGAGATTATAGAACCGAAGGATTTTTTGGTGAGTAAGCTTCGGACCTTGCTTCCATGCACAGAACTTGGCTACTCAGATCATGCTACCCCACTCATTTGCAACACAAATTAATTAAAAAACTGACAAAGTCAAAGAACGTAAAGCTAAAAAGGAATCATCGGATGACTTTGTTTTCTCCAAAATAATAAATAAATAAAATACGCCTGGCCCTCTTTCCCCTAAATCTCCCGATTCAAATGAAAACCTGAACAAATACCAAAACTTTGAACGGGATGTTCACCATTCCCTGAAAAACGAAACCGAGATCGTAGTTACTAAACCAAAGCTCCCGCCCCCATCATGCTTAAGCGTAAACAAAACTATAGACAACAACTTTAATTTTTACATAGCAAATTCCCCTTTCTCAAAAGCAAGACCTCCGGAAACTACACTAAGTTGTACGTAAATTCCAGCGATGAATATCGAAGTCGGAGGGTGATAAATAATTAAACATTAAAAAACAGAAAGTATATAAACAATTTAAACAACAGCGCCATTACACTTTCCATTTCTTGATCATGTGGTGATTTGATCAATTTACAGTTTTTTCTCAGATTGGATATCAGGTTCGGATTATTCAATTTGAAGTGCGCCAGGGTCCAAGTTTTCATGATTCATGACTTTTAATGTAAGCCCCTGTTATAGTGTGTCTAAAATACGGTCGACAGGCTTTATCCGGAAAAGTTACGGTTATTATTGGAAACTGACTAGAAAATCGGATTCCACATCCCGAAATACGCCAGGCACTTAATTTTCGTGCATTTTGTTTTGCAATATCTGCTTCCACAGACACATGAACAATGCCATATTTTGCGATTATTCCCTTATGGGAATCTGGCAACGTGTTTTCCGGATTCTTCACATTTCCTGCAATAAAAAAATTAGGGCATGATTAATTGAAATAAAAACCATCCTATGTTTTAAGTTGGACGAAATGACACACAGCATGTCAAATTATATTATGATCGGTTGAGTATTTTTGGAGTCCATCGCGGACAAACACTGTGACACGTATATTTTATATATTAAGATTTACAATGGCATGACGGAAATCATTAAAAATACACTTCTAAATAATCTTTTTCACTTTTGCACAGTCTAAAAATATATTTTCTAATTTTAATAGCTTTACTCTTTCTTTTTTTGTGTTTTTTTTTGATAAAAATAACAAGGTTATTATTTTCAGGTATTTAATTTCCTTACTGTAAACATTCTTAATTAATACTTCGTTGCCATATTCGCATTTTAATTACAATTTATTTGGTTTTTTCTCTTTTATTTAAAGCTTTTTTTTTCTTATAAGACATGCTTAGAGTAATAAATATAATTAAAATAACTTAAATTGTTCTTTAAAAAGACTGCTCTTTTTTGCTCACTAAAGAATGAGGAGAAAATATGGCGTTCGTTTTATGCTCTTTTAGTGATATAGTATGAAAGTGTATATATATATATAGTTGAATGATAATTTTTTTTAAAGTGTAGATTAATTTTTCTTATTTAAGTTTTTCTTCGAGTAAAACTTAAGATATTTTTGTGTATGTTATTATTTTATACTAAGTATAAAGTGTTTTTTTTTTCAAAATCAATTATCCATACACTATATATATCTTAATTGAAATATAAGATATCATGAAAGTATCCCTTAAATAATTAAGAACAATAAGCATTTTATAAAAATCGATTCCTAATAATATACAAATGATTTGCTCAGTAACTATTGGAAAGATTTATGATTTGGTGAAATCAATCAAATAATACATTTCAATCAACTAAGTCTTCATCGATTCATCTCAATATGGTGAATAGGAGATGCACATTTAAAGAAAAATGATGTTTCTAATTTACTGTTTGTAAATGTATGAACAAGTGGAAACATGACGAAAGCTCTTTTTAAAAAATATTCACTGTTATCACGTACGGGTATAAGAAAAATTCTTTAAAGTATCCTAGGAAAGTATATTTAAACATTCTTCCTTACTTCGTGAAAACAAACATATTTTTTCCACAGAATTTCCTATAAAAAATCAACAATGAAAATACGTTACATATCGTAAACATTTTAATTCGGGAATAATGGATTCAATCAGATAAAATTATTAAAACACAATACAAAAAACAGAATGCAATCTAGGAAAATGTTGAGTATTAGTTTTGGATAATTTATTAGAGCTCTATTGATTACCGAAAAAAATGAGTCAGTTTAGTACTTGTTAGCACTGAAATCAAGAGCTGGCATTTAAAATTTAGCTTTGTTAATAAGTAGTATTTTTTTCTCTTTTTCAATTTGTGTTAAATTTGATATAGATTACTAGGTATTCAAAATGTAAAATCTCGAAGGGCAAAATATAATTATGGGATTATTATAAATATGTATATATTAGTTATGGGGTAAATTTTTAATATAAACCAGTTTATTTTGTTCCGATAAGAATAGAAATGATGGAAGAAAAAGAGCAAATCTATTAACTATGTTAAACTTTTAAACTTTTAATGAACTTGTTGGCAGACATTTTGCAGGGATAAATCATATAATGGTGTATGAAACTTTTTTATAAACGTTTAAGAAAAATATATGTATTTCAATGAAATACTTCTAAGAAAATTCTTGGTTTTAAAATTAACATGTTTAAAAAAATAATAATAATTATTGTTAAAAACTTCGGAAAAAATATTTAATAGAAATCAGTCTCCTCTATTTCACTATTTAAATTTACTTGCTAGAGATATGAATACATAAAAATGCAACATAATTGTATGAATTGTCCTCAGTTTGTAGTGGGTTCCCACGGAATCAGTCAATTCAAGTAAACTCTGGAGATTCTATTCTACACGTTGATTGATTTGAGGACTTCGGCTTTGAAGTAACTGTGATATTCTAATTAAAATGGTTATATTTAGACAAGAACTAAGAAAATGGAGAAATGATATAGTAATTATAAGAGGATACGATAACGATGGTAAGACGTAACTAATTGTAGGATATTTTTCGCTATTTCGATCGTAATCTGCGAGTAATTGATGCTCGCGAACCTACTTACGAAATCGTGTTTGAGGAACAAATAATTGGATCTATTCTAGCATTAAGACGTGCGTGGTTGTTTCGCTGTGCTGATTGTTTTGCTTAAGTAAATATTCATTATTTAAGACAGGGTTCGATAGTTTAATTCACTCCCATCACACATTTACCCTTAAGAAATTGTGATCAGATTAAATAAAATTGGTTTATTTTCACAATGTACGTCGAACTTCCCAAACACTTTTCTAATATGTAAGACAGTGAATCTCCAATTAACAAATCGGCTTACACTTTTACTTAAATCTTTGTAATTAATTCTGAAATTAACTAAAAAAATAAAACTGTGCTCTGTATCGAAGCTTTTTCAAATGCAACTAAATATTTATAGGCAAACAATAAATTCTTGTTTTATCAATTGTTTTATGTGCACATGTATTCCCTTAAAATTGTTGCTCATTGAATCATATTTGAATATGCATATGATACTTTTTTTGAAACATTCGCAATTTAACAATTTCGTTCAATATTTTTTGTTAAATGTACCAAGGGACAAAATAATTTTACCTTATTTAAAATTTTTGAAAGACTGTCATCTACTTTGTAATCACAAATTCATTTTCTTTCCAATTTTATTGAAACATAATTTTAAATTTTACAAACTTAATTTTCTTTATTGCTTTTAATGCCAAAGGAAGAAAAATAAATTGGAGTTTAACATTTAAAAACGATGTATAGTTAATACTTTTTTACTCGAAGAATCTCGTATTCGTTTATATCTTTATTCTTATATATATATAGGGAGCCCAGCCTTAATGTGACCCAATAGCTAATTTACGCACCGTTCGGTTTAGATATGCACTTCCAATTTAAAAAATATTTTAAAAAAGGTGAGGAATATTTTTACGTGCGTTTCGAACCAAAAGACCCATTAACAAAAAAATTACAAAAATTAATTTTTTATACGGTCCCCAGGTCCTATCACTTATATTTAGAAAAAGATGCAGTACACAAAAACAAAGTAAACACAAAAAAGTTTCATTTTATTACGATAAAAACTGGCCGAGTTATGCCTACATAAATTTGAAGCATCCGAGTTGCTCAGAAAAGGGGGTCGTATATAAAGTGAGTTTAGAGCACAGTAATTCACTATCTACAGAAAGAGCACACAAAACATCCTAGAAAAATTAGAACATTGCAGTAAACATCATAGATTGACAATTTGTATTGCGGTATGGCAAACAATAAAAATTAAATTAAAGAAATACAACTTGTACTGAAAAGATTAAAACACCCTGTTTTAACAAATAGCAGCAAAATAATACAAGATTTTCCGTTCAAATTATAGCATAATGTGGAATGATGTGCCAATCCAGAATCAGGGATTTTATTATATCAGAATGACCAAATTAACTTAAATAATGGTGAAGGCACGAGACAGGGAATACGTCTATTGAAACTCCCAGTTTTATACAAGCGTTGAACAGCACGGGCAATTGTGCAATAAGATGGATATCTTCGAGTGGGAAATTAAATGGCATAAAGTCTTGCTACCTCTCTCTTATTTCGATTACACTGCCCATAGAACAGTACCATTTCGCAGTTTCTTCATTTGTATACATCTCGTTCTCCCCTACTATAATTTGTAATATTAGAATACGACTGTATGCAATTGCAAGTGACTGCACAACAAATTTTTAACGTTCGTCATGATCAGAAAAAACGCAGCAAATCAGACTGAAGCCGTAGCATATAAGACTATTTTTTGGAACTCCTATTAAAATGTTTTCTTCGTGCAAAATATTTTATTTTTTCTATGTTTTACACATACACAGAATAAATTTTATTTCATAAGTACTCAATTATAGTATTATTAACGCATGCTTTTAAATTTAAAAAGGATTTACATAAGAGTGACGTGCAAGAGCGAAAGTTTCCTAGCAGAGTACCAACTAATTTCACTTTGGAGACGGCCCCTTACTAACTTCTTGGAAAATAGCCTAGAAAATGCCTATAAAGTACGATTTTGAAAGTTCCATAACTCGGCCAGTTTGTATCGTAATAAAATGAAACTTTTTGTGTTTACTTTGTTTTTGTGTACTGCATCTTTTTTCTAAATATAAGTGATAGGACCTGAGGACCGTATAAAAATTAATTTTTGTAATTTTTTTCTAAATGGGTTTTTTGGTTCGAAAAGCACGTAAAAACATTCCTTACCTGTATTAAAACATTTTTCAAATTGGAAATGCTTATCTAAACTGAACGGTTCGGGAATTAGCTATTGGGTCACATAAGGCTGGACACCCTGTATATACACTGCTATGCAAAAATTAAGGACGAAGTCGAAAAATTAGCATATCAGCTGAACGAAGAGGCAGAGCGGACAGAAAGACCAATCAGGAGATTAAGTGAGGTGATGTACGGTAGCACATGCGCAGATATGCAGGTAGACGTAATGGGGGAGTGTCTGAGTAGTAAAGCATGTTGTCGGTGTAAGATTAGTATTTCTGGCAAAGAGATTGCACACCGTATAGCAGTTAAAATCACACCGAGTTGCTGCCTCAGCGAGAAATGGCGAATAATCAATCTGTTAGACGACATCTGGATGCTTTTACCCGAGGTCGAATCTTGGGAAGTTGGAGGAAGGTCGCAGTGTGACAAGTGTGGCTGCAGAGTTCGGAATTGCTCACAGCATCGTTTCACGACTTTGGAGACAATTTCAAACTACAAGAACAGCTATCCGGGGGTTCAGTAGTGGTCATCCACGAGGAACCACACCCGCGGATGACCGGTATATTGTCTTACAGGCCAGAAGAAACAGGCGGCAGAAAGCGGGAGAAATCGCTAGACACACGACACAGGCGACTGGACGACCGATATCGCGTTTTACCGTGGCCAGAAGACTGCACGGTGGTGGTCTGTTTGCACGACGCCCTGTACGGTGTGTACCTCTAACGCCTGCCCATCGGAGAAGGCGTTCTCTGTGGTGCCGGGAACACCGGAATTGGAGAGACAATGAATGGGGACGAGTACTCTTTACATATGAGAGCAGATTCAGTCTGAGTAGCGATTCTCATCGCATACTCATCTGGAGAGAGCGGGGAAGCCGCAATCATCCCTCGAACATCATTGAAAGGGACCGGTATGGAGTTGGCGGTGTTCACGTTTGGGGAGGCATCATGTTTGGTAGTCGTACAGACCTTCACATCTTCGACGCTGGTTCAGTCAACGGGACCCGTTATTGTAACGAGATTCTTCTTCCATATGTGCGTCTTTTTAGAGGCGCTATGGGTCCGCAGTTCCTTTTCATGGACGACAATGCACCATGTCATCGCACAGTATCTGCCGAACAGCTCTTAGAGAGTGAGGATATTGAACGTATGGATTGGCCGGCACGATCTCCGGATCTCAATCCCATCGAACATGTATGGGATTTTCTAGGCAGACGCTTGGCAGCTCGTACCTTACCACCAGTAATGATTCCGGAGCTTCGATTGGCGCTGCAAGACGAATGGGCAGCAATGCCTCAACAACTCATTGACACCCCCATTCTCAGCATGGGCAGACGCTGTGAAACCTGCCTAGCAGTCAGGGGAGACCATATCCCCTGCTAAAGACCGGATATTTCTTGCTGGACACCCATCACAGGGATGTTTCGGCCTTCAGTCGCATTGCGCTCCATGCTACTTTTTCAATAAAGCTTCTTTTTATCCCTCTGATTTCTCTTTTAGTAAGTGTTGCTTACATTACTCATGTCCTTTCATATTGGGGAACTTACGGTATTAAATGTGTGGATTTGGAATGCTTTTGTACAAAGTTATATTGAAAAAACCGTCTCGTCCTTAATTTTTGCACACCAGGGTATATATGTATATGTGAAGAGGTGGGGAGGTGCAAGAATTAACTTTTTCAATTTCTTTAAATGGCTGTAGAATGTATTCGGCTGGTACAAATTGGATTAAACTTGAACTAGAAGTATTTCAGACAATGCATTTCATGTTTATCAAAAAAAGAAGGTAACTACCCTTAATTCCCCTAAAAGGTTGTGCTGCAATTTAAACTTTGCCTGTTTATGTATACTGAGCATGTGAAAGATATTTGCAATGCAGGTGCATACCTATCAGTGTTACTTCTTGTATGGAAATAAGATGGATTCTGAACGAATAATTTTTTTACTTCTCTGTGTACATTACGATTTCACCTAAAACGAAGCGATACTAAGATAAAAATTTTGTAACAGAACCAGCAAACCTCCACCATAGCTGTAAAAACACAACACCTATGAAACATGTACAAATATATACGCATTGTTTCCATGTGCTCTAAGTGGGATGATACATAACTTTGAAATTAATTTTCAACTTGGCATTGTTATAGGTAGAGAGTAAAACCAAATATCAAGTTTCCTATCATCCGAAGTATGGTTACCACTGTCTTTAAAGCTATTAGTCAGTCATTCCATGGTAGTTAGAGCGTGCCAGTTGCTCCCCATGTAATAGATATGCTGTTTTCCACTGATCCAAAAATATTACGGTGGATTTTGAAATTTTAACCCTTCATAACTGATGCAATGTGCTTATATTGCAGAATGGGGATTCATAAGTTCGTAAAACGTTTGCATTGATAATTCTTGCACTATCAATGATGGACCTCATTTAAGAGGAATTTTCTTAGGTTAATGAAGCTAATTTTTGTCGCAATGGGTGAGTTACAACCCTTAATAGTTGAATTTAGAACACTGGGAAATAATGATGCTATCCAAGAACAAAACTTGCATCCCGAAAAAGTGGCAGCATGGTTTCGTGTTATTGCTACTTAGATTATTGGATTGTGTTTTTTATCTTCATATTTAATCAAAACCGGTTTTACAACATGATATCGGTATTGAAATATGTTGGCGACTTTTGTATTTTGAATACTCCAACAGGTTTAACGCTTTCAGAACGTCATTTCGATGAAGTTAGACGCACTTTCTCATAGCTTTCGTTAGTGCTAAGTAATTGTTAAGACAACATTTCACAGATTAATGGGTTATCAACCTCAATTTTCATACAGCATGGATTCCTCGTTTATTTCATATAACCCCTTGCGTCTTTTGTGTGTGCGGTTTCCTAAATTACAATATGTATTGTAACAGAACAGCATCTGTTCCATGACAGGATTCAATGTCATATTCTTGGCATTCCGTCCAACTAACTCTGATCAATCTCAGAAAATACGATACTCCGAATAGAGAAAATAATTCGAAAAGATTCGGGACAGATTCAATAGCTACAGTGCTAACATTTATAGTATGTAAAATCTGCAAAGCATGCTTATGTGTATTGCAACACCACACCATCTCTCTGAGAAATTTTGCATTATTTTTAAATAAATGTCAAGCACAGCATTTGAAGTATATGTAGTTAAAATGCTATGTCTTTTGGATCAACAGAACGTATTCTACACACCTCTGTAGGGTACTTATTTCTAACTCCCCTATATACAAATCTCTGAGGGCCGAGAATCAGGAGGAAAATGATCTGTAAGAATATGTGTCAATTTTAACGCTGCATTAGTTCATGTATCACATTAACTTTCAGAGAAATTTGCATAAGATTCGAAAACAAATTATATATATTTATATATGGAAAAAATTTATAAAATATATTAAAAACAAAAAGCAGAAAATAAAGAACATAACAAGAAATAACTTAATAAAAACATGAAGATCGAATCTAAAGAAGATATAAAAATAAGAACCTAGAGAGTCAAAAAGCAATTTTGGACTTAAGGCCGAATACGTGGGGTTAAACTAGTTTGAAGGCGCCAACCTTCCCCTTTTACAACTCGGTAGGACAAAACAAAATAAATAGAAATTTAAAGCATAAAAATTTAAAGTATATAAAATTCAAAGTATAAAAAAATCTCACAGAAAATATGAAAGAACAACCGACTACGATTTAGTAAAAAGTTCTCCTACAATGTTTACACAGAAAATTACTAAAATAATTACCTAAAAAAGGATTCTTCAAAAAAGATTTTTCAAAAGTTCTGCTAACAGTGCTTTTTCCAAGAGATCCAACAGTCTTGAAATCAATAGAAAGCTATTATTCATTGTGATAAACATCCAAATTACACCTAACCGCATCCTTTAAACCAGCTTGTAAAGATAGACGCCAAGAGAGATGACAATCAAATTTGGTAGGCTATAACCTGGTTAGTTGTCAAAAATGTAGAAATTTGGTTGGCTGTCAAAAATGTAGAAATTTTTCAATGTATAAGATTTTTAAGAAGGGTGTGGAAAAAATATAAACTGTGAGAAGAGTGTTAAAACAGAATCTTCACAGCAAAACCACTAATATGCTGATTTTGAGATCCTATTGTTGTGTGGTGGTTTTATAACCAGAAGTAGCAAGACGATTAATGTATTTGTGATGAATATAAGTTCTTAAAAGTTAAAAGGATAGTCATGATCTAATCAGCATTGGAAGAATTTCTTGATTTTATTAAATTTATCTATTTTGTTGGTAGTTAAGTTATCATTCCTAAGTAAAATATTCAAAACAATATTTCTGTAAATTGATAGATGCAGATTACTGTATATATATATATGTAAGGATAATTAAATTAGATCTAAAATTAAATCGCTAGTCCATTTCTAACTTTTATTTTCCCATTACATTTTCAAGGATTAAATTTATTACCCAGTTCGGGAATATAGAACACATGGCTTAAAAGAAGTTCGCCTTCTCCGACCATTAATTTTTAATGCCTATATGTCATCCTTAAATTCTCAAGTATACCTCTTCAATCAGAAGCGTACTCAAAGAACATATGGTTTCTGAAGAAGCCGCGGAATCTTGATTTTTAACACGTGTCCGTCTCTCTCTCTCTCTTACAGAGAGATTACAAAATAATTTCATGGAATAAAGACGGTTAAAATAAAATGCCTTGATGTCCACTCGAAAAACCCGACAGCAATAAGCCAGTAGGATGCCTGAAAACGCATTTCTAACGCATTAAATCCATCGAAAAAAGTAAAAATTAAAACATTTAAAAAACGGCCTCCCAAGTCAGACTATTATGGAAATCGCTTTAAAGGACTTTATGGAATCCGAAACGCGCCATATCTCCCTTTGCTGAAGAGGCTATCTAGCCCGGGAAACGAAACCTACTTCGACCAAAAGCGAATATAAGCAGCTCTACAATAAACATTCTCCGATTTTAAGAAGAAAAAAAGAAAGAAAGCGCCGTTCCAGCAGCAAAAAAGAATGAAAGCAACTCCCATTAAAAGTTATCTGATGGCGAGAAGAAAAAAAAAGTGAAATGCACGTCAACATTTGAAACGGTAAAACGTGCGATAATCCCGATGTGAATTTGACCAACATTGAATCCCATAATGACGGAGCAACATCGAAAATTTACAAAATCAAATCAACGGAGAAAAAGATATGCGGATTATCGTGAACCAAAAATCTCTACCTGTAAGAAATGAGGTTAGTGAAATTATTAGTTTACATTTATGTAATGCACAAGTGACTGAGTTTTGTTTAACAAGATTCTTCGGAGAGAAAGAGTAACAAAATTATATTAAAAATTGTATATAATATATTTTGTGATAAGTGATGTTTATATTTAGAAAAGAAAGTAGAATGTGTTTTATTATATAAAATTTTGAGAAATTTTAATGTATTTCATTATTGTTCTCATATTATTAATCATATTTTATTCATGTCTATGATTTGATATTTTAACAGTGTATTTCAGCTATGTATATTTTATGTAGCAACATTAAGTATTATTACGAAGGCGCCTGAGTATATTTTAATGGAAAATTAGTATCCTAATAATTGTATATCATGTATTTTTTAAATCATATATTATTGTTTAATATGATAAACTTCCGCACATACACTAAACATAGGTAGACTATGTGTTAGCAATAACACAAATCTTATAATATGAAAGATTTGGAGGAAACGTTAAGCTCTTTTTCTGGATGCAATTTAGATTTGAAAACGCTAATGTACATTTATGTGTAAGGAATTTCATTTTATCAATTAATATTTTAAAAGTGTTATTACTTTGTTTATTGCTATAATTTCATTTATTATATTGTATTTTGATTTTATTATTCGTGTTACTTAATTCTATTTACTGTGTGTAAAATGTATTTCTATATTATGTTATGTACTGCTTTGTATATATTGAAAATTTACTATGTTTGTAAGAGAGAAAGACCACCGTTACTCCAATTTTAAAATTGGGGGGGGAATGTAAGGATAATTAAATTAGATCTAAAATTAAATCGCTAGTCCATTTCTAACTTTTATTTTCTCGTTACATCTTCAAGTATTAAATATATTACCCAGTTCGGGAATATAGAGCACATGACTTAACAGAAGTTCGCCGGCTCCGACCATTAATTTTTAATGCCTATATGTCATCCTTAAATTCTCAAGTATACCTCTTCAATCAGAAGCGTACTCAAAGAACATATGGCTTCTGAAGAAGCCGCGGAATCTGGATGTTTAACACGTGTCCGTCTCTCTCTCTCTCTTACAGACAGATTACAAAATGATTTCATGGAATAAAGACGGTTAAAATAAAATATATTGATGTCCACTCGAAAAACACGACATATATATATATATATATATATATGTGTGTGTGTGTGTGTTATACAGTATATATATATATATATATATATTATTACAAGCACTCACTAAAATTAAAATAAAGAGAGTATGTAGGGGACAGTCGAAATACTTGAAATGAAATCTTAAGTTCATAATAATGGATTATTAGTTGTAATGTTCTAATGTTCCCATATTGTGGGAAGTATGATGTATATATTAATCAGACAAGAATCACAGAAAAAATATCCTGGAAATGTTCCACCATTGGCCAAAATGATGCTTGTAGACCCATATTTATTATCGCAGCTATGTGTAATAAGAATGCAATCAATTATCAACTGTCTTGTGTTATTCTCTTGATCACGAGATCCGTGTTGCAGAAATTACTATTCCCAGAAGGGCTACGTGAGACTTGTCTGTTCGCAAGAAAACTTGTTCGTTGAACTCTGTTTGGGTTTCACATTACGGAACACCAAATTAGAAAGCGGAAAAATGCTCACATTGGAGCAAAAATTAGTGAGAGATCTTCTTATCCATCGATGATTTCAGATTGATCCACACCATTCGCTCTTACCTCGTCTATATCTAAAGGGAACCAAAAAGTTTTTGATTTCTTTTATAAGGTTTAAATTATTCGAGACTATTAATTTTTTTCAGATATAATTATGCTACCTTTTATTATTTTAGAATTGTTTGTGAAGGATCTATACGCGTCCTTCTACTATATCTGTAGGGAAATCTTTGGGCTATGAATCACAAACAACTCTTTTAAAAGATGTAATCGTAATATGCAAATAGGTCAGTTATATATAGTATAGGTTGGCTAATTAGTGAGTAAGATAGAGGAGAATAGATGAACGGAAGTAATCGCCTGGAGATTGAAATACCAGAGAAGCTGTCGGTAAGAAAATATATCTACAAATCACGTATTAGTTACATTGATAGAGCGTTTCGTGCTTTAAATTGTTAATGATATTTAAGTGAAGAATGGTCATAAAAACTACATTGTAAATCAAATGTTAGAGTAGTGGATTGATCCATAAAAAATGAATCAATTGATTAAAAGTTTTCTCAGAATTCACGACTCTCGTAGCAAAATTCCCTATGCTATTTCTGAGAACATCTCATCTCATTTGATTATTTGCATTGTCTGTATGATAATTAGTGTGCTGAGTAAATTGATAAAAAGTATTATGTCCAGTCGTAGTTCACTTCCTCTCACATCTCTAGCCGGGCCAGTGAGTAGGTCTAGAGTGTTACATGTTTATCTGAGTATATTTAAGTGTATATATACCCAGGCGTTTCCTTCAACAAATAAGGAGACAGTCGAACTAATAGTAAAATGTAATAAAAATGATTCTAATAAGAAAATATTTTACAACGTGAAAGAAGTATAAAAAATATAAACAAATTGCAAATCTGCAAATTGCTTCATATCTTACTGGTACGTTTTATCCAATACTATATGTGCATAACTAAGTTTTAAAACATGCTTGAAACTCGTAATAAAACTAGATAGACAGATATATTAGAATAAATTTTTCTTACCTATTACAGAACATTGCTTTTTGTTTTTAAAGGGCACCTAAAAATAACCTAAACATAATTTTTGGTATTTTATTTAGCTATATTCTTTGTACTATTATCTTTCGATTGATGTACCTATTTTGCTTGCCTGAAAATTAGAAGTTGGGAAAAACTTCAATTGAAAAATACAAACGAACAAATTAGGGAATTTAAACCTCCCCCCCCCCTTTTTAGATAAAAAAAAACGCTAAGGAAAGATTTTTGATAAAGAAAGGTTATCTTATAAAGTGAAATGATAACTAAAAAAAAGAAGTTACAAATAAGGCTGGATATTTTTGAAGTATTACATTAATGTAAGTTTTCTTTCTTTTGAGATAAGTGCATGAATCATTTTTAATTAAGGCACTATAAATTAATAATTTCATAATTTCAGTTCATCTTCATCACATGCTTATCATGAAAATATAATATTTCAATATCATCTGAAGCAATAAGCTTCAAAATTTCTGTTATGACAAAAAAAATTAACATTTTCCTTGAGTTTTCGTATGGAATTAGTAACTACTAAAAAGGATCATTTGTAAAATATATGGGTTGAAATAACATAAAAATCCTAATACTTTCAAGAAAAATATACAGTTCATATTTAAAACTGATGTTTAATTTTATTTTTGGTTACAATAACTTTTTCTTAGAATTATAAACTTTAAAATGACATTTAAAATTTTCGCATTTAAAATGCTTCTCCTTCCACAATTATTTACCAATCACTTCCATTTTTGTTTCCTGTGTGTTATAAATACATGGAACAAAATTAGGGATCGATTTTGCTGCTAACTTGATTCTTTCCTTAAAAATATTTAAATGAAAGAGATTTTGACTTTTTTTTGTTGAATTTTAGCATACATATCAAATTTTGATTTTTGTTCTCCAAAACAAATAATTTATTGTGTAATACCAATCCCTAAAGTTGCTTGAAACTTCCTTAAGAATATTGAAAAAAAGTTCCGGGTCGAAAAATAAATAATTACAAAAGAAGTACGAATTTAAAATTTTCCAAATTTTCTTTAAGAAATCTTAATTTTTAAAATTATGTGAATAATATTTGCAAAATTTCATCTCGTATCTATTTGTTGAATAGAAAAATTATATAAAATCCTCAAATGTAATTTTTAAATACATAAATAAAAAAAAATGTTCGAAAGGTACCAAGTCTCCTTAAATGAAAACCGAAGGTGTGTTCATTAATATGCAAAAATCCTTATTATTGTGTTAAAGTTTTGAATAAAAGTAATATATTTAAATTTTGAAATTCATAAATTGGGCCTTTCATTCCTCATTCAAATTAGGCCATACATCTTATTACAACAATTTTTTTTCATGATACATATCATAATTGAGTGCGTTTTTGTTCAAATAATATTGTAGATCTTTTAAATACATCAAAGTGTGTGTTATGAATAGTTTTGAATAAATAGTCTTAGTCTCAATTTCCATTTATTATTTTTTATCACCTTATACATTTTTAATGCTAAATAGAAGTGTTTTTTCAATTATAGTTTATTTTTTAAGGAAAATGTTTGTTTTGCTTAACAAGCTTAGAATCAAACAAATGCAAATTTTAAGTATTCAAATTGGCAAGAGCTTCTTTTTCTTAATTTTCTTTCAAAGAAGCCTATTGTTTTCATTTTTTTTACTTCAAATTCAGGCTAATACAAAAAATGGTTTTAGAAATGATATACGAGAAATTATTTTTAAATAATTAGATTTTTTTAAAGTATTTAGTTAAATTTTGCAATATTTTAAAAATGTTTTACCTTAAAGAATACTTCATTTCCGAAAAGAAGTACTACAATAAATCTGTTTGATTATTTCTAAAGAATAGTCGAAAAAATCAATTATTTCATTGTAATCAAGAGTTAAAGGCATTTTAATCCGAAAAATAAAGATTTGTGACAATTTTCTTATTTTTTTAGAGAACAATTCAACCATAAATAAATTATTTTTATTTCATGACCTGCTTAAAATTAATTTAATACCTTTAAAAACGTTATTGTTTTTTTTATCCTACGCCCGTCTTCGGCATCTCTACCATTAGTCTACGAGCAGCCCAATAAAATTATGACGAACCATAAAAAGAATTAAAATTTGTCTCCGTAGAGCTGTCTACAAAACACTTTAAGACAGTAGGGCAGTGTCTGAGTTGGTCACCATCCATTTCACCCTGGTTGCACAGAGGGCACCAAGCAGAATCATTTAGTCCAATACGATGTAAATGCCTTTGCAAGTAGTCATGTCCGGTAAGTAGACGAAAGCACGCAACTCCAACAGATCGAGGCAGGGAACTGGGAACTCTGCCACTTTTGTTAAGCAAGATATTCCACCTTATACCTGCAGCTGCTTCACCAAGCAGGGAGACTCTATTAATTTGCAGTTTACTGTAAATGATTATTTTGATGTTACGCAGAGGCAAGGGAGAGTCAGGTTGGGACATGAGAGATCCCTCTTTAGCAAGCCTATCTGCTTTCTCATTTCCAGAAATGTTACAGTGGCTGGGAATCCACTGGAGGGCAACTTTCTCCAGACTTCCCAAGTTCAGCTAATTTCCTTCTACAGGAATTCACTAGAGCGTTTTCATTATATCTTGAGTTTATTAGAGACAAAATGGCAGCTTGAGAATCGATTAAGAATACAATATTATGTTCAGATATTATGCTTTCCAATTTATCAATAACAAATGAAATTGCTCCTATCTCACCATGAAAGTTGTCACAATACTTTCCAACAGTATAACTAATACTGAAAGCACTTGAAAAGGCTCCAGCACCAGCATTTTAATAGCATCTTCTGCTGAACCATCTGTGTATACATGGAACCATTTGTCAAGAGGATATCTGTAATGTATAGTAGCAAGGGCAGCACTTTTTAAGTCACTTTGTATAGAAAATTGTTTACCAACACTCCAAACAAGATCCAGGTGGCTCTCCAAAGACATCTGGCACATAATAAGTACCTGTGGGAAATCTTGGTGGTTGGGTGTAGGAATATCGAAAGTATCATAAAGATCATAAACAGTAGAAAGGAAAGACTTATGAGTTTTTAATCTTTCATTTGTGGGTCTATAATAATATAGGAAATTGTTTCTCCTTCTCAAGATCTTTTCAACCAGGTTCAGTGCACTTCTGTGACTCCTTTCACTCAAAGGTTCCAAATCTGTCTGGAGTTCCATTGCAGCTATAGGGGTTGATTTGGCCCCACCAGTGATTAAACGCAACATACTGTTTTGGAAAAGATCAAGCCTGTTTTTAACAGAATCAGAGTCAGTTATTAAAACCTCATTTCCATACTCAACAACAGGTCGCGCATAACACTTATAGGCTGTACACAAAACATCTTGAGTTGAGCCCCAAGTTACACCAGATAAACACTTCAGCAGCTTAGATCTTGAGTAACCTCTATCAACAGTTGGATTTATATGCTTCTTTCATGTTAATTTAGGGTCTAAATGAATGCCCAAATAAACAGTGTCAAATGTTCGAGATATAACTTTTTTATCGTACTGAAGTTGGATGTCATGGTGTTTAGTACTGAGAGAAAACAACTAAAAGGTGGTCTTATCAGTATTAACGGTCAAATTGTTCTCAAAAGACCAAACAGAAAGAACGTGTAAAGCCTGCTGAAGCACACTCTCCAAGCCAGAAATATCAGATCCTGTAGCACTCATCAACATGTCATCAGCAAATAATAAATTATTTATACCTGGAACAGATTGTCCAGGTATATTGTAACATTTGTCCACCGTTATTGTGTCCAACGTTATTATAACATTTTTAATGCAAGTAATTCAATTGGCCCTTGAGACACCATTTGAGAAATTATCAACTTTTCAAAAATAAATTTTTGAGAATAATACGTACAAACTTTACAGATTTTTTTTAAAGTAATGTAGTGAATGTAGACTTTAAATTTCTGTAAATGCTTTTCCTCACCTTCACAGAATCAAAATAAAGTAAAAAAATATAAAACTAGTTGTTCAAATTTTAAAATAGTGAAATAAAAGAGAATTTAATTTTTTTCCGAAACTGATAGTTTGAATGCAATCGGATACCTTAAATCCGTGATTTCCATTATATAAAAGAATATCAACACATCTTGTTTTAGGTGCAGTATGTGTATCAGATAAATGGAAAGTTAAAATTGCTTCTGGAAATCTTAGGTGCCTTTTACCGAAAAGTAAATGGATTTTGTACTTTCAATACGTCTTAAAAATTCTTATGCCTTATTGGTTGCTGTAAGTAATCTATCTTTTCAAGTAGAAAATTTTTAAGGTTCTAAAGATAGAATGCATTTCAGGAATTCTTCCAATTTCTGAAAGTATCCAGCAACTGTATTTTTTTTTTTTTTGGAAACTATGCCATTATCTATCTGAGTCAGATGTGATAGAAATGTTGGAAATAAATATATCACAAATCCTTTTTAAATTTAATTTGAATATTTATATAATTTAATTATCTCTGTATGTAGATTAAATTTGAAATTCACAATATTGTCTATAAAATATATATGAATAATACCCATAAACGTTTAAATATCTGTAATTTATAATGTAAAAAAAGTAAAAGATGCATTAAAGTTAAATATTTTGTTTAATACAGAATTTACATGTAAATTAAAAATATATTAAATATGCTTTAGAATTTAATTAATCAACACAGTCAAACACACATTTCCACATTTCAAATTTAATTTTCTAACTAAAATACTTTATAAAAATGCTTATATAGATATAAAACAAAATTTTTACGTTTTTATAGACATTTACTTAATGTGTCTATTCCTTTTTAAATAGAATCCTTATTCCAGATTATTGTTCACAATTTATATCAACAAATGAAATATTTATATGGTGTGAAATATTTTTTACTAATTTCTTTGTCATTACTTCCATAAAAAATAAGATTTTGTCATCCCACTCAATGTTCTTAGAACCAATCAATTATTTTATGTCACTTTGAAAAGCAGTCTAAATTGTTTCATTTTAATAAGCTTCTTATCAAATAAAATTTTAAAATAATATAAATTAATAAATAAATGAAGAGATGATTTATGCCACAATACGTACGTATCTATAAAAGCATTAGTCTTGTATTAAATTGCTCTAATTCTAAAGTAATGGAAAGTAATACGTATAAATGCATGAAAACTTTACAAGAGAAAGTGAAATGGCTATATTAATACAACAGAAAACTCATACGCTTAGGATTGAGAATTTCGTTGGCATCCACCTTCCCCTTTTTTTGCATGTATTTCTAGTTTGAAAAGGAAGGGAAAAACATAGTTTTTTTATTTCTTTTGTAAAAACCAAAAATATAAATTTAATATTATAGTCTGAAACAACAATTTACTTAAAACTATTTGAAACTTTTAAAAAGCTAATATGAATTTGAAAAATATATTTGTTAATATCCAAAGAAAAAAAAGCAAAAGCAGCATAACAAATTTCTAAAAAGAAGCCATAAATTATAGAAATAAAGTATTTATGAATAAAAAGTTTCATTAAATATTTTAAAAGCACACTCAAAATTATAAAAGATGAAACTATATAAAAGAAATTTCAAACATTTTCTTTTCCTTTGGAATATAAAAATATAAACATAATAATTTCTAATTTTGAAAAGTACCCAGTAAGTTATAAGAAGGCACCAACTCTTTTAAAGAAGAATAATTAATATAAAATATAATGCATCATACATGAAATTAATTACAATCAGATTTATAAGAAATCTGATATTAAACCAAGAGAATTTGACCTCTTACCAATGTATGCATAAAGAGAACTAATATGATAAACAAGTTCCGAACAGTATGTTGAACAGTTTGTAAAATTATTAATTTATCTCTATTTTCATTAATTAAATAACTGTCCCAATGTAAGTAATGAAGACCATTCTTATTGGAAATAGATATCTGGTTATTACTGTACCAAAAATTAACATTAACAATGTACCTTTACATAAAAATAATATTTTTTAATTTGTGATGCTCAATATTTATTGCACTGAAGTTATTTATATAAAATCGGGTTAATTGTAAAAAATATAAGTAAATAGTAAACAATAAATTATGCATAAGCTCTCTTTTATCGAGAAATGTTAAATTATTAATATATATATATATAATGAAGAATAATGATTATATAAATGTGTGTGCGATATATTTTTATTTAAATGTAAACATAAATAACGTTACTAAATTATTACTACAAGATCCAAAGTGTGCGGTAGACCTTTATTTACACTAATTATATCGTATTAATAAATATAAATTTCCTAGTTGATCTTAGAAAAATCCTTAATATTTATTGAGTTAAGTGAATTCTCCAAATGGAAAATGGAGTAAATATTTGTATCATTTAAACAGTTTATAAGAACTTTGCTATATGTATTAAAAAAATTTTCTCTGATTGATAAAGTTTTGAAAAATAGGTTGTTGTATTGTCATATGTATCAGAATCATTATAAGCAGTACGAAGTTTAATGAGGTTCATATGAAATTTAGGATTGTAAAATATAAAACTTCATCTTTTTTTTTCTAGATATTTTTAAATTTTTTTTAATATAATTGCTAATATTCCTCTATTACATAAACCAGAAATATAAAATGACTTATCTTTCTCAAAATGTTTATTAAACATAATGCTACAATATTATTTACAAATAAAGACATAATGTCGAAGTACCTTATTGAATTACGATTCAATATTTTTGAAAAATTTAATCCTCCTCTTAATATTCTTAGAAGGATTTTCATAATAACAATTTTAAAATTTAATCTAAAAAAATCACTTAAAATATATTGAATTTAAATCTTTCAAAAATTTATCGTTAACAGTAGATTTTTTTAATAAACACAGTTAATCCTTTATTAATGTGTTGTTTAATAGCTATAAAGAATAATTAATAGGAATATTTTACCTTTTTAGAGATAATGTTTTCAATAATTTTCAACTTATCTAACAATTTGTTGATAAATCTGATCAATCTACTCTTGCATCAACAACTTTTACTTTCTAATACACTACGTGAGAGACAATATATATATATATATATATATATATATATATAAAGTGTTATTGTTATTAAGTTTAAGCAATCTGCTCGTGTGCGTGTGTGTGTGTGATATAAGAAAGAGTTCTTAAAATCTTATATTTCTTACTAGATTTGGAACTTGTAAAAAAATTATTACTAAAATTAATATTGTTAAAATATTTATTCTAAGAAAAAAAATTATACTGTTCAGTCTTCGATGAATTGTTATTAATTTTTGATCCTTGGTTTTAATTTAAGAACTAATAATTCATTATCACATGTTTGATAACAAGATAAGACTTGAGTTTCCTTAAAGTTCTCAGGGCCTTAAATACGATGAATGGCAACTACTTTTTGTTTCTTAGAACAAAAAAAGAAGTATTTATTATGCTTGTGTTAGTGTTTCTCAAGCTCTCAATATTGGCAACCCAAATTTCAAACATAAATTTCATCGCGTCCCCCCCGCCTGCAAAGACAATGTGTTGAATACAGTACTAATGTACTTTGTTGCGAAATATATAATACGATTTTAATATTATAAACTTTACAAATTATCAAAATATATATTAAATTTTGTATATGTTGCTTTAAACTAACAAAATTTTAAATTACTTGTAAGTATCATTATAAATATTATGTTACTTTTCGTAATTCATAATGTAATTTTTTGCTCCATAAATTAATATTTTTTTAAAAATAATCATTTATATTTCCTATTTTTCGATATGCTCGAGCAGCTCACGTAGGTTTATCTTGTCCCCTAGGGTTGCACCTCACAGTGTGAGAAACCCTGAATTAATTACACGAGGCAACAAAAAACAACTTTTTGTCTGTTTCCTAGTTTTAAATAGCTTATTCTTACTAATTTTGGGTTGAAAACATCGAATATGTAAATGAAATTTATTTGTTAGCTCTTGTTTTTAAGATTTTCCACAGAATATCCATCAATTTATTGATAAATTTGGAGAACAAAAATATTACTAACTAATAAATAGAATACAATAAGGCATGTTTCAAGAGACCGTGTTCATATCAGAAATCAGTAGTATTTTTTAGTTTATTTCCTGTGAACTATTTCCTTTAGAATTGCCTCTTGTTTGTCGAAGCCCGAGTATCCTTTATAACTGTCCAGAAGTAGTTTGCGAGCATTGATTCATCCCGACGATCCTGATTTATACGTTCCATTGCTGTGATATCTTGATGAAACCTTTAACCGTGTTTACATCGCTTACAGTTCCACAGTTTTTAAGGAAAAAATCAAGATGGGAATGTAAAAAATGGATCTTTAGAGACGTATTTCATCCTGGGTCATGAAAATTTTATATGAGTTCTTTCACCAACTGTTGATAGTTATCATATTTTTGCTGTCTAAAAATCCTTATACCACTCTTATCTTTGAGACCTAAATTTAGTTAAATTTACTTATCTTGAGTTGTAAGACGAAAAACAGAGAATATCACTTAAATTGTGCACTATTGCCTACTCTTTGTTCTGCTGACGCTGTAATTTAGACTCAAAACACACCTGATAAAAGGTGGCGCTGTTACACCCTTTTCGTTGAAATAAAAATCAATCCTGAGACAAGAGTTTCCATCTACCCGCTCAAATGAACATCAAAAAGATTATACACAGGAAGCAAAGATGAGTAAAAATGCAGCTATTTATGAATAGCGAGTTCTGATTCTTGAAAACAAGAGCTAATATGAAGTTTTTATGCTGATTTTCGTGTTTAGCAGACCAAAATACTTCATAATAAACTATTTTTGAGCCGGTAACAATTATGATGTTGCCTAGTGTTATAACTCAATCTATGATATTAAGTAATTTGAATACATGGACAAAGGAGACTACATAAATAATAAATATTCGAATCCATAAAAAATGCTGAACTGTTGTTGTTTTTTAAATTAATTAATGGTTGAAGAAGAAATTTTTAAAATGATACGTGATTAGCTTTACAAAAACATTCATGTAGCCATAACTATCTAGTTGATATATACTTTACATTACTTTCCAAAATTTTTGGTTTGTGTTCATTATAATTTTTCTCTTTTTTTTCCTTTGAATAAATCCAACTTTTTTACGAAAACACTTTTTTTTTATTTCACAAACTTTGCTTAATTAATACATCTGTTTTGGTTTAACTGGATGAATCTGTATGACACAGAGTTAAAGCTTTATTTACTTAATTCATTTATTAGTAAATAACACTATGGGAAAAATTTAGGAATTGTTGGCAAATTAGTGTTATAAGTATCGGTTTCAATAAATTCAATATTTAAGCGTAACATTTTAAGTATGTTTTCTGAAATGTTAAATTAAATTCAATAAGTATGAAATATATTTCATTAAGTATGAAATATATATAATAAGTATTAAATTTATTTAACTAAGATTAAATTTATTTAACCAAGCATTAAATATATTTTACCCAGGAAAGAAATTAGGAAAAACTTAATGAGATGTAGATTACAAAATGAATTTAGAATGTGAAGCATGTAAAATTAATTATATCTAGGAATTGCATATTTTTTAAAGAATAAATTCATCTAATTAATCAGGCAAACGAGACCTTTAGTTATTTTGATTGCACATAAATATTTAGAAGAACGAATTGAAGTAACTATTTCAAACATTTTTAATTGACTTTTCTTTTTAAATCAGCAATGTTAATCGGAATTAGCATGATATTTCCCTAGACATTTTTGATTACAAAATACAAAGATGCAACCCTTTTTACCCCATTAAACATTGTAAAAGCTTAGAAATAACTCATAAAGCTAAATGTTATTTTCTTTTTGAATGCTTTTGACATTTTTTACTTTAATATATTGCAACGTAGATCGGGTTTCGAGGATTTTATGCTATCAGTCTCAAAGAGCAAGGCAGTTCTTCAGGAACGGTGAAAATTTAATTATAGCAAAACAGTCCTCAGAAATGCAGAGTACAAAAACAAAATTCGCAAAATTAATCCCAGAAGGTTTTAACACTGCCTACAGTGCTCAGGCACTACTGTTAGAGACTAAAATATACAAGTATGTTAATCATAATTCACAAGCACTCGCTCGTGTTAATAATAACTATTCGTCTTAACAATAATTAATCACTCATTGACTCTTCACGGTTAAATCAATACTAACTCGGTTTTGGCTAGGAATGCACTATATATTGTCCCCACGGATTTTTCTCAAAAAATATGCATACGTCACAAATCATGATAATATTAGATTTCTCCAGAAATTTCCGGAACCATCGATATGGTTACCACCTCACCAAAAATCAACAAAATGCTCTCCATGTATCTAATATGGTCGCCAAAAAAGATGCCTACTTGACTCTATCGCCAAGATTTCACCAGGTTTCCATTAAATCGCCATCATAATGTAAGGAACGGTGTTACTTACGAATATTACAATTTTAACATAAAATTTACATTTATATATATATATATATATATATATATATATATATATATAATATATATATATATATATATATATATATATATAACGACACATGACACGGAATCTTCTCTTTGTTATAGTTTTCTAACATATTCTGTTTCATTCTACTAGTGTAGACGTAACAGAGTATGCACTACCTTCCTTGATACGTCATGAATAAAAAAATGTAAAAAAATATGATATTTAACAATACTGTTTTTGAGAAGATAAAAGTCTGTGCATGCGAGTCACTCCCTAAAGAAAATTTCGCATCGGAAACTTTTGCTTTGTTAAAGTTTTCCGGAATACTCGAAATGTAAGGAACACAACAGTAGTTATAAATTTTTTTTCCGACAAAGGTGAAAGTAAGTATCTGGCACGACTCCAAGTTGGCTTCAAGACTGGAGGAGTAATATTGATCATGTTCGGCCTTTGCAAAATGGAAGAATTTATTCCGTCTGCAATCCAGAAGTAGAAGGAGAAAGAAGAGAGAATGATCCAATACTCGAGGAAGAGAATAATGAAAACGAAATGTATACAGTCAGTTTGATTATTTCTTTTTCGATTTAACTTGTTATGTGAAGACTTTTTTTTAACATCTTATAAAACTTGTAAAGTAAAAAAATGAAAATTGAATTGAATAACTGATATTAAAATTCGAAAAAGGGAACAAAGATGTTAATGTAATTTTTTTTTTTTTTTTTTTGCATAAGGAAAGGTAAAAGGAATTATAAGCGAAACAATAAAACATAAAAAATGCAGGAATCCCACACAATAGAATTCCTTTAGGTTCAACATTAACTTCAAGAACACACGAAATAAATAAAATTTTAAGAGAAACTAATGATCTCAAAATTTTTTAAATCTAAAACTTGAACTGAAGTGAGAAACGCACAACTCATAAATATTGACAGAACAAGTGGAAAATATTTTTAAAAAAAGCAATTTACTTTTGTGAATGTAGGAAATGCATTTGGAGATTAAGATGTGTGTTTGTGTGGGTGTGTTTCCATTTCTTAACAAGCTGGGCATCACATTTTTTCGCAATGCATTTTCGTCATTCGTAGACGATCCCTTGAAGAAAAATATTGCGTATAAGACTGCAATCCATCTGGTGGCCTATTTACAGCTGAAAAGGAAATGTAATGAATTCGTGATGAAAAACGGTGACTTTTAGAAATATTACATTCAAAAATCTAAGTGTCTATCAAATATTTTCAAAATGTATTGGATTTTTTTTACACATTTCTAGGTATTTTAAAATAACGTATTTCAGAATTTTTTTCAGTACTTTTAGATAGAATAAAAGAAAGAATTCAATTAATGCAGATCTTCGGATGTACTTTTTGAGTACTTTGTACGTTATTGTTATAGTGGTTGGAAAATTTTGATCTTTGTTAACACTAAAACATGTGAGAAAGTAACATATTTACACGTTTCTGGGATTTTACTTAAACTTTGTTGTTAATTCCTTGCTTTTCTGTTCTTTCGTTTTTTTTTAATTATTTATTTACAAAAATCAAATACATTCTTTAAGTCATATGCAGTTTACAAGAACACAATTTTTACATGCCATAAAAAAGGTTACATTAGAAAAATATAATTAAAAGAAAATTTATAATAAGTATAGTATGACCACTCGAAATGTAACTTTCAAGAATAAAAATAATATTTTTATTCCACTAATAAAAATTTTTAATTGTTTCTTTCTGAAATTGAGAACATAAAAATCTTTACACATTATTGAATTGGTGTAGGTTGTACTAATTACTTTTCAAAATTTCAAAATCAGAAGAATTTATTATTCGAGACTTCATCTATAATTCTCAGATCATTCCCCCAACTATATATATTTTTCACTGGAATAGTTCATCATTAAGCTTATTAATAATACAAAATATCAGGTAAATGGAAAATTGTTTGAATTTCTTAAATAAAAATAAATGTATTTTAATGGAGGAGAGTTAATACCTTGATTTAAATTTGTTTATGCAGTTGAATCTCAATCCAAATAATTTAAGGCGATGAGGTACAGTAAAAATCACCTAACTATCGAAAATTTTTATTGGATTTTCTGATACCCCGAATCTTTATAAATATTTCAGCAAAATTTCAAAGCTTTACCTGCATTTCTTTATCAAGTTATTGAGCAATATTTCATACTAGACAGCAACTACCACGTCCACATTTTAGATTATCTGCTAAAAAAGAGCCTAATAAAAATTAATTAATTTTTTTTCTACTGCGCATCAATGAGATTGACATTATATATGCAGTAACAAATCCTTTCAAGAAAGAATTCTGCAATTCATGCAAAAATTCTAATTTGTGAATTATTTATTAAAAAACAAATGGATTTGGTCAAAATTTAAAAAATGTGCGTGGTTTTTATAATATTATTACGAATGAAATTAAATCTTCAAAATGGATTCTCCCAAAACACAAATACTAAATCTCATTTTGATAACTCAGATAATTAAAAATCTAATTCGCAAGAATAGAAAAACTTTCCCATTTTAATATATTTGTTTTTGTTTATATATATATATATATATATATATATATCCCATGCGTGTGAAGTTCAACACTTTTATTATTAAAATATTTTAAGATATTTATTTAAGCAAATGCACATATACAGCTCTTTTATTTTGATATATTTTACTTATAAATTGTTATTTCATTTTGCTTTCTTTCGTGTACAATAGTTAACATGCGAAGGCTTTTAAAAACATGGAAATAAAAAAATAAAGGCATAAACATCTTTTGTACATGTTGTGCATTAGCTCTGAGCATGAAATTAGCTCTGAAGTGTGTATTTTTTTATAATTATTAAGATAAAGTTTTATAAAATATTGATCTTTCATTCGTTTTCTTCTATATATATTTATTATGGTAGTATACTGTTTAATTGTTCTACATTTGTGCAATTTTTTTATGGTAAGCAGTTTTAAATATATGCTAATTAACATTTCATAAGCGTTTCCGACTATTCGATGAATATTATATTATGCTATTCATGGAATGAAAACTTCAAACTGACATTTCTCCATGTTGAATTTGTGTACATATATTGTTATTCAAAACCCTAAGGCTTTTTTGATAATTGAAGTATGGGTTTGAAATATTTTATACATGTTCTGAAAGGTATGTTTTGTAAAACTGTGCATGGAATTAGCTCTAACATGTTTAGTATTTTTTCTAAAAAATTTCAAAATCAAAATTAATGGGTTTTTTTGGAGTTTTTTGGAGGTTTAACTATAAAAAAAGTAATAAAAAATTAAAGACCTGCAGAAGAAAAAAACCTTTGCACATTTTTATGTAGTATATTATAAGGTACTTGGAAAAAGATTCTTGAAAGAAAAGAGACATATTTAAAAAAACCTTAGGATTTTAAATAATGCTTAAAAAAGTTCAAAAAATTTAGATTTTACAAACATTTTGCAACAAATTTAAAAAATTTTGTATGGCATTATTATTACATATTAACCTTTATACAATACAAATATAACAAAATATCAAATATTAAAAATAAAAAAAATGTGAATATGGTACCATATTGCCTTAAGAATACATGATGGTACACAGAATATCCTACTCATACAAAAGAGCGATTAATCCCTTTTCAGGAAATTCCACACGTATATTTTGAAAAGAAAAAATTATACATTTTTCTAAAAGAGACTAAACACAATGCTAAAAAAAATTCCAGCAGTAAGAGAAAATATTGTAGACAAAAACTTCGGCAATACATTTGTCTCAGCAATGTATTTAATTGATTACAGTTTCAAGGTCACAGGTTGATGTATGTGCGAGAAGAGGCATTTCAAATGGGAAATGAGGGAAATGACTCTTAACCAGTATTTTGAGTGCAAGCATGCAAACGGTTTTGCAATGTGTCATAGAAGTACCGGATATCTGTTTGTGAGAGAAAATTGCATTAGCCTAGCACTTGGTCTGTCAATATAAGGAAGTTTAATTTTGAATGTGCATGACATTAGGGTTGTGACGGATCTATACGGGTTTTCACTAACTTTTTCCTTTTGCCTTTATTTCACTTTATTTATTTCAACCAATCTTCATTGAGAGCCCGGCGTGATTTATGTAAATAAGGAATATTATATAAATTCGGTTTTCGCGAGTTGAATAGAGCTAAGTAAGAGGAAGTGAGAAGTCAAGGGAATTAAAAATCAAGAATTTGACACGTAGTTGTTGACAAGTTAAGTGAGCTTGATACGTTTTGATGTGCGCGAAGAGAAGTGGATATAAAGTATTGAAATTCACTATTACGGAGCGTGGAGTCTTCGTCAATTCATCCAGCAAGATAAAGTGCCTGAAGTTCGTCACGAAGGAACCGCAGCAGTAAAATATAAGGTTAGTGACTTTGATTAAGGAAATCATATTATTATTGTGAGGCGTAGTTGTAATTGTACACGTTTAAGTTGTCTTAGATTCAGTTGAAATTCTGTGTTATTATCCACTTGTATTGATATCTCACCTCTGCACCCCCCTCTCGTTTATTTATCTAATTAGTATTGTGTGGTGTCTATTCATAATATATTGATAAGGATCAATTAATCAGTTTGAATTGGAATCATGCCGTTCGTTCAATTAGTTCCTCCAACACATCCAGCCGGTTTTTCAGATAGACATAAAAATATTAGTGTAAGGGGTGGCTACAGGTCACTACAGCGTGCCCTAAAATGAAAACCCATTCGTGCTCGATTGGAGGAAGATAAGGTGATCCAGCAGTCGAGGCAGCAAATCGACACTAGTTAGAGCATAGGTTCTCAACGTGGGCGATAACGCCCCCTTGTGGGCTTTTGGGGTGCAGTAAAAGACCCAGAGAAAATTAGAGGGCATTCAGATAGCAGGGGGTGTTGAGCAGATTAACCAAATATAGTCTAAAAAAGACTTAAAAAAACATGCTGATTATGTTCTAACAAAAAAAAACTTTAATACTGTTTATTATGTTGATTGTATGTATTTAAATTTCTATATCACATGTATGAAAATTCACATTTTTCAGTAGTTGGGGAAGTGGATGAGAAACTTAAAGATTACATTATTCAGACCTACATTAAGCTGAATGATATAGTGCATTTTAATTTCTGTAGTGCACGATATGTTTTTGTGAGCAGTAGGAAAATTGTTTTCTCCGCTGCATTTCATTACGTATATTATCCAAGAAGAGTAATTAAATATGTTAACCAGGAATTAGCAAGTGATTTTTTAATGGCTTAAACTGTCAATTTATATATTTTTTTAAAGCAATAGTTTATTATGAATTACTTCATATCATCAAAACCCATTCCTGTCTTTTTAACAGGTAGGATAAAACTTTTTTTCCACTCTTTTAAAGGAAGAATAAATTCAGCTACATTTGTGTTCGAACAATATCCTATCTATGACTAAAATGTATAATACTTTTAAATATATTTGTGGAAATAGCTATTTCAGATTCGCAAGTAAAAAAAAAAGGGCATTAGAAAAAAATTAAATTAAAATATATATGGAATATTTTTTTAAAAAAATTAACTCTTGTTTTCAACATATATTATGTACACCCTTATTTCTCTAGAGTAGGAGGGAGTGGTATCGAAATATTTACTAGAAAAGGGGTGGGCAGTTCAAAAAAATTTTGGGAACCTATGAATCAGAGTATGTTAAAATAGGATGCCCGTTTTTCTTGTGAAACCCCTCTCCTTGAATAACGTTCATAAACTACAGCTTAACAGTTTGAATCCCTAGACTGAGGTATAAAATTGGAGTCTGCGTGCATGGAAAAATCTTAAAAATGCTTCTGTAATCATAGAAAATTGCTCATTAGACTATAACTTCAAGGAGTGGTCTAGTGTGTGTAGGTCGCTGAAAAATTGTTTAGCAGGCCCTGACCTGACATTTTCCAAATCAATATGACTATCACAGTGATTTAACACTCCGTTAGGCACGCGAATCTCTCAGATGCATAGTAAAAATAGTGGTGATCTACGTTGGTGGACCACGTTTACTTAAGAAATTACCTTCTCGGGATCTCTGCTTCGAACACTCAAAAACAATGGATACATTCCTAACAATTATTTCTACAATATCGCGGAAAGAAAATCCACCTTTTCTTAGCTTTATGGTTCGACATCGATGAAACTCAATGAGCTGTTAATAATGATGCCATCATCTTTTTAAATACATTCTTGACTATAGCATCAACTTACACTTATTTACAATTTACTTATAATACATTTTGTTGTACATAAAAAGGCATAACTATTCTGCGCTTTGTCGAGTTTTATTTTTTAAAGTGTTATAGATATTTTGAAAAAATTGAAAATAAAATTTTAAAAAGAATACTCTGAATATTAAATAATTAATCATAAAATAAGTCTTTTAAGTATTGAGGTATGTATTTTTGAAAATCATTTCGGTTTTTCAAATTTTTCTACTTACAAATACACCTTTCCTAATTACAAATATGAGAAAAACTAGAATCACATTTGTAAATATGCATGTAATTAGAAGTTCCAATGATATGAAATAGATAAAATATAAGTACTTTTTTCAAAAAATTCATTTAAAATTTCTGGGAAAGAAATGTAAAAGGGCATGCTTTAATTAAAAAAATGAACAAATATACAGTATTTCCTTGCAATCACAACACACATAAGATTTGAAGATCAATTACATATAAAAATGTTTTTCCTAAAAATAAACTCATTTTTTTTACTAATTTTTTAAAATAAAAAAGTTTAAATTGCCAAAGCAAATTAAAAGTTTTTGCTTAAGTATTAAGGCTAACAAGTTTTAAATATATTTTGTCTAATAATCAGTGTTAAGTTACTCATCCTGTACAATTAGGGATTGCAATATCGTAGCAGAAATTCAATACCGGTATTAGAAATTTTAGAGAAAAAAAAGAAAACGCAGGTGTTTTTCTCTTAGTTTTACTTGCCAATTGTGTTAGAGAGTGTAAATACCACAATATATAATTTTTAACTTATAAAGTATAACAGTATATAAGGAATCACAAAAATATAAATAAATAAAGAACATCTTATTTATTTAAATCACAAAAAAGTGCAAATATATTCAGTCTGTGATATTATTACAAATTATTGGCATGTTCTTATTGTTTTAAAAGTTAAATGTTTGAAATGTAGTCTTAAAAAATATAATTCATCAATTGTACTGTTATTAAGCCTGGAACATAATTTTGTGCAAAAATTATCAGCTGTCGAAAAATATTTTACAAAAATTATCTGAAAATATAAATTATGTTGATTAAGTCTTACTTTCAGAAACTTTTAACTAATGTATTATATACTCTGACAAATTTCAATAAGGAGAGAAGAAAGACTATACGTTTTGATGCATAAAACGAAAAACATTATCACACGTCACAACGTATCAGAAAGTGCACTTGTCTATACAAAACACTCTAAGGAAGACACTAATGCAACATCAAAAAAAAGGGGCTAGAAAGTTTTGGGAATTTCAAGGTCAGACACCCTCACAATATAATGCAAATGAAATTAAATACCCAACGATCCATTACATGTGGAGTTATATGTAAGGGGTGAAACCTGCAGAATGACCAATATGCTGGCTGTTATTTCTACCAGAGAAATCAATGTGTATTTTTCTTGTCTTAAAAGGCATATGCGATATTAGAGAATGCCAGATTCCTTCAAAAGGGATTTCCGGCAGGAAGACGATTTTACGTGGAGAATTATGTTTGGAAAGAGGATAGCAAGTTCCCCATATGCTATAAACTCAGCTGATATCCACTTATATACATCCAAGATGCATTGGCTGTAGCTAGTAACAGGAACCTGGGCAACTTTGACGGATGCCAACGTTGTTTGAAAACATCAGCCCGCTTGAGCAGACGTATCCTCCTACGGTTGGTGATTGTATCGCAAGCCACTTCTACCCCTATTTTGCAGAGTGTACATGTCTATATTTACTTTGCTGATCAGAGCCTTTAACTCTCGATTCGTTTCTACTGATCTACGCTTATGATGTCCATTAAAAAGGATATCATTGACTCCATAATGCTTACGATTCCATCTGCGATGGTGTCGGGTTAGAATGAGGTGGATGAGGGAATGACATAGATTCCTACTTTCACACAATATGAGCTTCTATTTATTCAGTCCTAATCTTCGTATATGAATTTGGCACTAACGTGGTGACAAATCGAATCCTACCGTAGGAGAGCTAGACACCGTACTTTGGAGCTGCATCGCGTATGATATTATGTCACTTCTGGTTCGCATTCAGGAAGATATTTTTACTCTGCGACAACGAGAACGATGTGCTGAGTCAGACAGCATTCCCTTTCCGAAGGATTGCACAATTTCCTTTTCCAGCAGTATGATGTCTTCACTTACACTATCCTTATCAAGCAACTATATCTCGAAATGTACAGATCCTTTTCTAACTTCCAGTCTCCCTATATCTCTCGGTAATGGAATGTGGCTGGATCAAGATAAAATGTCACTTGCTCACCCTAACAACGTCGTGTTCAAAAGACGCACAGTAACAAATGGGTAACATGGTGTGAGATGGAATACATACTCACATTGACTCTGTATTAGACATTTTGCTTCGAGTAGCGTAGTCTACGGTGGTCTTATAACCTACTAAAATAATGCTATTCGATCTGAGTATAACATATATCATTTTTAATAAGCATCATTAAGCATCTTTTTTTTTTCCGCCTCGATTCTTCACATTTTTGATCAGTTTTTGATGTTTCATTTTTGCTCGTGGTATCGTATACAGTATATTGGGGGCTTCAATATGATATTTTATAAAATGCAATATATTTAACCATAACTGTTGAGATGACAGACTACCATTAATAAGCAAAAAAATGTTTGAAGTTCTTAAACAGTAATTTAAAATACAATTTTTTTATTGTTAAAACAGGCGCACCTATGTTTCGAAAGCAAGCAATTTTTTTATCTCTAACATCTCTTTTCAAAATTTGAGGTATTTTAGCTGAGATAAATTCAGGCAAGATGGACTGCAATCACAGCTTAAAAAAATAAATTATATATATTGAAGTTTTAAAATTTCACAGATATTGTGATAGTGGGTGAAAAATAATTTTTTACTTCCAAATTGAATCTTTCCTTTTTTCCTTTAGAAATCCCAGTAAACAGAAATAAATGGGAGAAAAAATTTAACTGAGAATCAGATGAAATGAAAAATTTATTTTTTCATAGCAATGACGTATTTCAAAAGTAATTTTACTTAAGGTTTAACTGTAACTTTAAATGATTTTTTTATCCTCTGTACATTGATACTAAATCTTCTTGCAGAAAGCTAAGAAACAACCAGTATGAAGTGTTTCATATATAAAAATTCTAAAGATTAAAGATATATTTTTAATATATTTCAGTAATTAAACTCATTTCTAATTATTAAAATTAAGTTGCCTTTTTCAGGTTTTTCAAATAAAATATAATGTAATATGAAATTGGGACAGATAATTTAAAGAGAAATATATATTAAAAAATATAACATAACGAAAATACGTTTCTATATAAATGAACTATAAATATACCGAAAGATTTGGTACAGTTTGAATAACTCATTTCTTAGGAAATTTTTTTTTTTAAATTTGCTTTACCATAATCAGAGATTCTTCAAATAATGGATACAAATAAAATTTGTGTTCGATCATTATAAAAAGTAAATTTATATTTCATTTCATCGTTCTACGTATTCTTTTCTATTCTTGTAAATTTGGTTTTTCCATAATATTTTTTATATTTCCAGAAGGAGGTGTCAAAAAAGGTCAATTCCATACACTGGTTTTGATATTTTTGTATAAGTGTCTGAATGAATCGTAAGAAAATCTGCAAATATAATTTCCTTAATTTTTTTAGGGGAAAAAATAAAAATATGAAATACTTCTTTAAATTCGACTACTTGAGACATTTTTTATTTAAATTGTGGGGAATTTTTTTCCGGGTTTTAAGATTTATTTAGTACTTTTTAAGAAAAATATGCTAAAATGAAAACGAGAACAAGAAATTATTATTACAAAAATGGGAAAAATTGGTAAAAATTTACAAAAAATTTAAATACCGGAGCCTATTTGGTACAAAAAAAAATCATGGACAAATTTTATATTTTCAATTCTGTTGTGTAAATTTAATATTCATTTTTAAAAAGGCCTTCAAGATAAGAAATCTTTTAATTTTTACAAAAACTAGAGCTTTTTATCTTAGTTATTATATGAAATTGCTTTAAAAAAACCGTGATTATATTCACATAAGGCACTGTCAATTTTGTAATAAAACGGTGATTGTTAACCTGAAAGTTAAACACTTCTATTATACAAAGCATACACAAAAAATTTCAGTTAATTACTTTTAAACTCTTTGAGCAATCGCTGTACCTTTTAATCATTTTCAAAAAAAAAATCGAATAAAACGCATTTTAAATTAAGATATATTGTTTAAAGTAGTGGCATCTGCTTTTACTAAAACACTTATAGTTTTTGTTCTAGTAAATTGAATATAATAAATTTGGTATTTTTATAAAGTGAATAAGAATGCATATAAAGTAAAAACTTTAAAAAAATCTGTCAATTGTTGCCAAAATTCGCGATTTTAGGGTAGTCGGATACCTTAAAAGTAAATAAGAAATTTTTTCTGAAGATATGAAAACGTATAAAAATTTGACTGTTTGATAAAAAAAATTGTTTTATTTCTATATTTCTGAAATTTTATTTCAATAACTGCAATTGATTAATTGATTACTAATTTCCGTTTTTATAGGCGAAAGGTGTTCAAAAATAATAAAAGATTAAATAATAATTACACGTGTGTGTGTGTGTGTGTGTGTGTGTGTGTGTGTGTGTGTGTGTGTGTGTGTGTGGTGTGTGTGTGTGTGTGTGTGTGTGTGTGTGTGTGTGTGTGTGTGTGTGTGTGTGTGTGTGTGTAGAATACGGTGGAGCTGTGATGAGCGAATCAAACTTTTGCCGGCAGGATTACTATCGGAAGATCTTCAGAACCAGTAAAATGGTCGTGGTAGCCTATAATGAATAATGGATTCCAAGGTAACGGATTCGTGGCCGGCAGGTCACGTGTTCAAGCCTAGGGCCACTGAAGACTCACTGTGTAGGGAAGCGATGCACGTAAAATCTGTCGAAAGCTCAAACGTCTTCCCGTTGGTGTGATGTGGTAGTCAGGAGAGGGGGTACCAGTTAAGGTGTTGTCCTCGTCACCTTACCGTGGTTAAAATTACGAGGTCCGTCACGAAAAAACCTTCGTGTAGCTGAACAGTGCGACGTTAATATTCATTTACTCAATCACTTAGAGCCAGTGGAGTTTCCCTTGACGCACTAGCTAAGGGCATCCCCGATTAGCTTTAAAAGAACTAAACTTTGAAACCATGTGGGATATTCTTTCGGACATCGGCCTAATATTCTCTTACTCACTCACTTAGAGTCAGTGGAGTTATATATATACCCTTGACGCGGTTGCTAAGAGCCTTACCGATTAGTTTTAAAGGAACCAAACTTTGATACCATGTGGGAGATTTTATCGGACATTGGCCAGCTCGAGCATGAGAAGTGTTTTTGTGCGTGCTGGCACTTACTTTTTTTATTTTCTGTAAAAAGCTTCTTAAAGCATTTTTTTGTCGAAACTAAATCTATTTTATTCAATATCTCCAATGTGAGTTCATTCCCTTTTTGTGCTATTTTACATCTGCGAAATTTGACAAATTTTTTAGCGACACGTGTCGCTATTAGAATCTATGGGGAAAAATCTAAAACACGTGTAACGCTTAAAAGGCTCTTTGACTGCTATCGAAAAAATATATTTTGAACTTTAGTAAGTTTCACCTCATAGAGAAGCAAAATTTTGGGAATCACCATCACCGTTAGTGAACGTCTCGAACAAGACTGGATTACTTTGTAATTGTTCCGCCATTATCATTCGTTATAGTCTCATCCGACATTCCTAGATTATTTGACAAGTGTTTCCTTTTGGAATCTCCAGTTTTTAAAATTATAGTTCGTTGGAGAAAGATTGTAGGAATTTTAAAACAACGAAGGATATTTCCTAATTATTTTATAAAATGTACAATAACTTTAGAAAGAATAATTTAGTCTACGTCATTGAGGAGTTAGGCGGTACTGTAGAGAGTACCGATACCCTAATCAAGTTAATTAAAAAAAATTGGGAGAACTGATACGTATAAATATTATCTAGAATTTGTAAAATATTTAATTAATGAACAGTAGAAGAAAGAATAAGTCGAAATAAAATAAAACTTTTAAAACAGAATCTCAAATGGCTTTAGAATATTAAATAATAGAATTACAAATTTTTAAACTCTCGCAGCTAGATAAAGAAGTAAAACTTCAAACAGCTAAGAACCACACATTAAGTTAAAATCCTAGAGTAGAAAACGTAGATGAACACAGTGGTATTAAAATTGATATTTTAATAAGAAGCATTAAAACACTCAATCTTCCTTCTCCAACAAAGCGGAAAATTTTAATCTCTTGTCCAGTTCTGAACGGGCATTTGTTACAAAAACCATAGATGGGGAGGTAAAATCTGAAAACTTAATATAATTGGAGAGAAGGTGAACTATATATATATATATATAATATATAATAAAATATATAAATATATATAAATATATATAAAAATATAATAAAGAGAATAAATGAATATAAAAACTTAAGCAAAGTAATAGAGAGTTCAAGACTCTTCAAGAATGCTTTAAAAATTTAAAGCGCTGATAAACTATCAGGAGAAACGTACATACAATTTAAAATGAGATTAACTGCTAATTTTCAATATGTATATGTAAATTAAGAGACGTTAATTCATTAGAATCAATGTGCGAACTAATAATTTCCAATAAAATGTACGAAACACTTCACAAAGAAACCACAACCCACTTTGGAATCAGGCAAGGAGAAAGCTGGTTTACACTGATAGAACCAGCAGAAGAATGCGACATATTTATTAGTTCTAGAGTTGGCCGTCGTAAGGAAGAAACAGTTTCTCGTGAATATACATTAGACACTTTCAAATCGAGAGAAAGGTACACTACAAGTACGCGCCTAGAAAGCTTCCTAAAAACTTTTGACAAAAAAAAAATAAATAACGCTATATTTGCAGTGATAGAAATCACAATAAGCTAGAGATTACCCAAAATGCTACAAAAATCCAATTGAATCGAAAAGAGAGATAATAGGTAGATCTAATATAGATAGGAAAAACCATATAATAATGTAAATAATAGTAAATTTAACACAAACCAAGTAAAAAAAAATATTGGAGAGTTCTAATATGTTGACATTTTAGGAGAAAATCAACCCATTAAACAAAGCACTTATTTAATAGGGAGAAGACTTATTACTAGGGAAAGTAAAGAACTTATTACTAGGGCTCAAATCACAACAATAAATTCAGTATCAATAGAAATTAAAAGCATTAAAGAAATAATAATGAGTTAGTAAAACGAAACAGGTGCGCGAGAGTGAGAGAGCCACAAAAAATCACAAAGTTAGAAATTATCACAGCTTGTGATGGATCTATACCTGACATTAACTAACAAGTCATTTTGGATATTCTTTTGGGCAAGCAAATTTTAACAAATCTTCTCCTAAAAGAAGGAACTGTGATATGCAAATTAAGTTTATATAATATTCTTTCTTCGCGAGTGAAAGCTAGTGAATTGGCAGTGAAATATAGGTAAGCAAAAGTAAGAAAGTGAAGTAGAAAAAAGTGACAATATACAAGTAACTTAAAAATTTTTAATCTTAAAAAAATAACAAGAAGTGTAGATGTATGATGAGTAAAAAACACAAAAAAAATATATATAATTTGAAGAACTTTTTAATTCATTAATAGCATGATATAATTAGGTAATTTAGATAATCATACAAATTAACCTAAATAATTTAAAAAATTTAGAACTCTAATAAATTTAGTCTTAAAAGAAAACTACAGGTGGCCCTGCTAGCAATAGTTTGGCTAATTTATTTTTACACTTTTACGAAAATAATTATATTATTTATAATGATTATAACATATTTAGATACATAGATGACCTAATTGTTTTTGGTAAAAATAATTATTTTAACCCCAATATTAATTTTTATCCGGAATATTTAGAGCTAATTAAAATTAATAGTAATCCAGTTAAAATTAATTACTTGGATGTATCATTGTGTATTAAGGACTATAAATTACATAGCAATATTTATGATAAAAGAGATGATTTTAATTTTAACATTCTTAAAGTGCCTTACTGGAATTCGATATCAATTTATAGAAATATTATTTTCAATTATACTTATCGTAACAACGTATTAGTTAGTGATAAATTTAATATATATTTAAATCTTAATAACTTTATTAAACATTGTATGGAACACAGTTACCCTCCTAAATTTATAAAAAGTTAACTAACAGTTAAATAAAAAAAGTTATTAGTTGTACAGTTTATAGATAGATGGCGCCTCTAGCTAAGTAAATTAACAATATTATATTTTCTTAAAAATTAATTGCATATGTCTGGGTGGTACTTTTATTTTCTATAAATTTTAAAATAAAATATAGAATTTTTAAATGTGTATATATAGTATTAATGCTATTTTATCAAAACTTAATAATTTTATGCGATACTGTTATTGTCCATAGCCGGGGAATATGAGTTGTACTTACGTGGTAAGTCTTTATCTAATCTTTATCTTTGATTTTAAATATTTTAGTAATTATTACAGGCTATAATATTATCATTTTACATTAATAGGTTATGGTTTTATCTATAATGATAGTTAAACTTCTCAAGAAATATCTTGCTTTACCTATGGCCCAGAGTATTTGCTAATTCAGGTGAAGGTTGGCTGGCCGGAAAAACATTGTTTAAACCTGCATTCCTGGTTCTTAAGGCTAGGAGTTTGCTTTTAGTATTTCTGTGACTAAATCTATTCTATCATGACTATAGTTATCTTAGGTATATAACTATATTTTGTATATTTTTGTAATATATATATAAGTTCAGGTATTGTCCCCTTATATTAAGTTGATGTTTAAAGTGTTAAAGTAGTAGTGAGGACATTAAATACATAAGCTCTGAGTAAAGAGATATTAAGGAAGATTCGCAGTATTGTGTGAACATATTCTCCCCAAACTCGAATCTCGTCCATTCTCTCTATTGCTTGCTGAATAATCCTGTTTAAGGTGTTATTTGTATTTGTGTTGATTATAGTGATAAATAAAATAATTGGAATTTATATCATGTCGAATGATTCTTTAATTCCTTCCACACCTTTAGCTGGGTCACAGGGTAGAATGGACTTAAACTCGTTTCAAGCTGCTTCTCAAAACTAAGCGCCGCATACATTTTAAACCAAATATGTTTAACCGATAAAGAAGCTTCATCCTGAGATAGATTTTTCGAAAGCTCTGCAGGTTCTTCATAGAATTAATCCTCATTTGCAGAGTGCTTTTTATTGAATATTGAAAATGTATTAGATGAATGTGAGGAAATTACATCTTAAATTGTTGACTGTCAACAAAAGTGATGAATATATTAATTTAATAAAACTACTCATTCAAAGTAAGGAAATTATGGATTTTGAAGTTAAAAATAACTTTTTTTTAAAGAGAAATGGATAATTATCTTTTGGTAGTATCTCAGCTAATGCAAACAGAAATTATTAAAAATTTTATCTCTTAAAATCATTTTGGTATAACTGAAACTAAAAGCGTAGTTAGACATAAAAATTTTACATCCATAATCTTAAAACAATGTGCAAAAAATGCTATATTGAATTGTGTCAATTATGCATATGTAAGTAAGAAACGAGAAAAAGGTGAAATTTTTTAAATCTTATTTCGAAAAAGTGAACCGCAAAAAATTCATTAAATGACGCAACAAAGCCCATGGCTTCAAACTGGGAAATCCCATGGCCTTGCGGTGGACTACCACGTAAAAAATCATCCAAATGCTTCCTTTGTGCCATAACTATGCAGTTATTGCAGTGAAAGGCTTTTAAAGCGCTTGTGAACAATTTTACTTCTTTTCCACCATTCCTTAAATACCCCTCTCTTACACTCTCGTCACTGTGACGTATTATCCGCGCCATCTGGTGGTTTCCTGTAATTTGCATATTCTTCTTCAAGATGTGTTTGATAATTCTACAGGTGAAATTTTTAGTTTAGAGTTCAATTTCTGTGTGATTCTGAATTATCCTTAATTTATGGACATGAGTGTACATCGCAATAATAGAAAATAATAATCGTAATTTAGCATTGAATGAAGAGTGAATATTCCGTGCTTCAATTATTAAATACCCACACATTTTTTTTTTTAAATCTACATTTCACACGTCCTTTAAAATTATGTAGCATTAATAACGCATAAATACATGTGTTATGAAATCTCGAAATATTTTACTTTATTCAGTTATTTTTCCTTACATTACAAATATGATTGTCTAATTCCTTCACCTCACCCATTTACACAGAAAATAAAAGCTTTTCTGTGATTCACAAGGTACAAGATTATTTATATATTCACTGCTCGCCACTTAATTAACCAAGGTAGCCTAATGGTTAAGGTAATGGGCTCGTGGCGGCGTGTCATGAGTTCTAGCCCGCTACCAATTAAGACTTACCAAGTAGGGAAGCGACGCACGTAAAATATTTCGAGAGATCAAATGTCTTCCCGTTGGAGTGGTGAGGTAGTTAGGAGAGGGAGTTCCAGGTCAGGTGTCGTCTTCTTCAATTGAGCATGGTTCAAAATTACAAGGTCTGTCGCCAAAAGCCCTCATGTAGCTGAACAGAGCGACGTTTATTTTCACTCACTCACGCTGGCCACTAAAATTGCAACACTAAAAAGCAATTATCTGATAACCGTCAATATCACATGAAATGAAGAAGTTGAAATATGCAAACAATTTGTATATCAGGGCACTTAGACGACATATAGAAAGGAGAAACAACTTCTAAAGCACTACATAAAAAAAGAGAGCTGTGTCGTAGATTTCTCATTCAAAAAGCAATTTGTAAGTTCTTGGTTTGCTAACAATATCGTGTTAGACCTCCAATAAAAAATTCTTACTAACAAGTGTAGAAATTCAATAGAGTCAGGAACATTGCTCATCGTCAGTGGGGATTATCTTATTGTGATATCGTCCTTCACATTGTTCGAAATCAAACGACTGTCATGAGAATATGGACTCAATGGATTGTTGAGTAGCATACTAAACGATATGAAGGATCTCCTCTCCCTCTAATGTAAAAAGATATATTGTGAAGCTATCCATGCACAACCGTACAACAATATCACGGAACCTTAATCAAGAAATGGGCACGTCTGCAACACGTCCAGTATCCACTAATACGACGTTTAAAGCAGCGTGGACATAGTCAAAATGGCGGCCATTATTTTTGCTTCTCTTGAGAATTCAGTATTGAGCGAGACGATGAATATGGTGCACCGAATAACAAATGTGGACACAGGAGTGGGACATTTTTGTCTTTTCAGATGAGTCCTGGTTCTGCCTGCAGTATTTTGATGGTAATATACATTTCTGGAGGCTCCGAGGAGACCACTCTTTGCCTGCCTGCATTCAATATCGCCTTAGAAGCTCAGTTCCTGGTGTAATGGTTTAAGTATTAATTGGGAAACCGACACTTACAACTGTAGTTTGAACGGATGGTAATTTAAACGCAGATCGGTACATTTCTGACAACTTACGTCCAGTAGATATGTCTTATTATCGAGAAAAGTAAACTCCATTTTCCAAAAAGATAATGCAAGATAATATGTTGCACATTATGTTCTGACTTTTCTAGAAATGCAGGATATTTGATTCCTGACCTGGCCTGCATGGTCTGCAGATATGTAACCCATATCAATCATCTGGTCATGAGATGCTGGGAGATTAGTCCACCGAATTGAATTATGTTATCTTTTTTTTTGCGTACAATAAATATCATTTTTCTATTTGCTTTCTTCCATGCTGTGACAACATTAATGGACAGCAATGTGTAAAAATTTCTATTATTTTATTTTAAGAAAAAAACAATTATCGCAAAACTTATTACCAAATCTTAGGTTCCATGTCAATATCCCATTGATTTGTTCTGAATACAGGGTGTTTCAAAAGTTGATTGGAAAGTTAAAATGAGAGAAAATAATGAAATAAACGTACCTGTAGGTTTAAGTTATAATTCACTAAATTCACTTTTTTTCTGATTGATTATAATCCTATGTATATAATACGTAAATTTTAAATTATTGGTTATTATTAATTAATTTTTTACCAATCAATGTTAATTATTTATGCAATAATCAATTTTATACTGTTTTTTGTTACCGAAAACCAACAAAATCAAAAGAATATGTTGGACGGCGTATTGGAACATTTTTCGAGAAAGGTGGACTTATACGACCCTGGAACCCTCCCTTAAAAAAGTCCTATGTACGCCTCTGGACCCTATACCAAAGTAGGTCCTGGACCTTTGCACAAGTGTTGCCTGTAGCTATAACCCTTAAAAGTAAACACTAAATAGGAGACGTTACCTAATGCTCAAACAAACACTAACCGGAAACAAATAAATAGCCATGACTTACAATTTCACAAACCAGCTCAACTGACTGCCGCCTTTTGACTCATTAAGTAATGATAGTGTATGGTGGTAGGCTTAGATATACATGAACGACGATCGTCACATGCGTAACCAGTGAACATATCTTTAGGAATTCCCAGTTTTCGGAAAATACTAGCTTAAATAATATTTGACCGTTGAAATTATTCGAATTACGATCTTACTGAGCTGAGTCAAAAGCGAGACGAGGCTCCTTTTTTGGTCGAGACCCTGGGCCCGGGCTCAGTTGGTCCATGCTTTAAGGCGTCCCGTTTGGATGCACAGAATTAAGAGACATTTTAATAAAGCAACACCTCTATATTTTATGTATAAATTTATTATCATATCTTAGATTAAGCAAGAGGAGTGGTCAACTTAATTACTGATCTAGATATATATAACAATCCTTTGCATCACTTAACTGACGGTTAATAAAGATGCACTGATCATCTTTCTCCTTTAGGATCTCTGTTTTCTTTCCCAAAACGCCGAAGGTTTCAATAGTTATAACCGTAACATTCTTAACTCCAGTATTAGCCTAGTGTGACGATCGAAAATCTCTCTCTCTCTTCGCTTGACTTTAAATAGCAACTCACATTTGTATAAATCATGGTTTCACTACGGAAAGCGATTTTTAAATCATACAACAGTTAAAAAGACTTACCGAACATAATTAGTCAGAAACTCGAATAGGACCCGTTACATACTTAAAAGAGAAAAAAAACTTGAAATTTACTGAGAAAAAAGCGAAAATGTGAGGCAGGAATATATTCTTTAAGAAAGTGCGTATGTAATATATACAACCTCGACCTTGAAGACAGACACCCTAATCTACCACTTTGCTATGATCCTATATTATTGCAAAGAAACGTAATTTTGAGATGAAATAAACTTACTAAGAATAGTAATTGTTTTTGAGTATTTAACGTTGGATTAAAATAATACAATTAATAAATAATATTAAATTTTATATAAAATTCATTTAATTAACAGGCATAAGGTTTTTTCTATAATCCATAGATTTTTTCGAAAACATTTTTTTTTTTATTTTTCTCTTTTCAAGTATTTTACCTAACACTAGTTTGAACTCTACAAAGGGAAATTAAATAGAATCCTATAGTTTTGTTTGAATAAAATGATCACATGTTTTAGCTAAAACTCTAATATCTGTAGACAGGCTATATTTAGAAAAAAAGGTGATTACATTGAAAGTGTCTGCTATAAAAATCTAAAGGAAATTCAATACATGCTTTAAAACATTCAAGCCGAGTGGGTTTTATTTGCATAGTTTCATGTACAGTTAATTTTAAATACGAAGAGAACTTCTCATATATTTATTGTCCAAAGAAGTAAAAGACGGTAAGCAAAATACAGTAATTTGTGAAAGACAAACACAAAAATATTTTTCTTCGGAAAAAAAGGGAAAGCTTTTTAGGAGGTAAACAGGGTATTAAAGTAAGGGATGAGGGTAAAAAAAATTAGCTCTTTTTATTTATACAGGAAAGGGTTGACAAGAAAATGGTAAGGTTTAAGAAGTAATTGATGGTCTGAGCTTTGTGTGTCATATTTTTGTGATAGGTATTTAAAAAAATGTGTAAGTTATTATCAGACATTTGTATTTGTGAAAGAAAATAAACCTTTAAATTGTTAAACTCGACAAGATGCATAATTCATAAGTACATTGAAAATAATGACTGTTACATCTTTACATTAAGAGAAACTCTAAAAATAATTCCTATCAAAAGCATGTATTCTTAGATGTTACTTCTCAAACTTAGAATACAGATTAAGCATTGACAAAACATTTTTTTTCACCAGTAAAAAAATAAATATTTTTTGGATGAATGAGATTTTTTTTTTATTGTTTTACACTATTATTTCCCTATATTCCCTATACTCAATCCAAAATGAGTTTCAGATGAAGAGAGAAAAATGTCTTATTGACAAAAAAGAAGATTGAAAATAAAAAAAGATACAATGCAGTATTCAAGGGGTGTGTCTTCCGGGTTTAATAAAAAAAAAGAACAATGTCATCAGAAAGGAAAAGTTCATTGGGTGTCTTGGAATTATATCGCTCTTATCTAAGCAAAAAAATGAGTCAAAAATTGCAGGTAATATAGAAATATGTCATACTTAAAGTATCATGCAATTGCGAGTTTCTATGTATTTTGAAAAAAAATTGTTTATAAACTCACCTGATGATGTTTAATTTCCTGACTAGATGTGTATTCGTATAATTTAGTTTGTTTTAAGGCACACATTGGGAACTTATTTATGTCACAATCTATGATTAAAGCTTCATCAAGAAATCCCTAAATTCGAAATGTTAATTCTCGAATAGCAATTAATAATTAAAATACTGTTTCGTTCGACTACGCTTTTCTATTTTGTCATTGCATGTGTTATTAGAGGGATTTCTTTCCAAATTCCTAAATTATTATTTTTTTAATATCACTTTTCAGCGTTTTGATTGTAGAAACACTGTCAAAAATCATTTTATTAAAATAATTTTTTATTTTTATGTAACTGAACAAAATTGTTAAGTTAAAAGGATACAGAAAAAATATTGAGTCTCAATCGAATCATTTCCATTTCAGGTGCGAAGTATTTAGAATGAGTCTAACAAACATCTATGACACATTATTTGTTGGCGAAAAATAAAATTTCGACACAGCAGCCTCATTGGTTGTGGCAGACAATATTCTTTCTGTAATTTGAAAGCGGGGGAGGACATCTGAACTTTTTTACAAACTCTCATAACTGGAGCGTTCCTCCATAACAAACTCACACAATTTGATTCGAAAATTTGACAAATCGTCTGATAAACGCAAAATATTATTACAATGTTCTTCAGATATTCGAATTGCCTTGATCTGTAAAAGAAAATAAAAAAAATTAGTTAGAAGAAATGAGATAAAGCTCATTACTTTAAATACATGTCGGGGAGACTTGACATAAAAATCTTCGTAACTGTGTTCTAGAGGAGAGGTTCTTAAACTGTGATCCGTGGACTCCTGGGGATCCGCAGCGCCTTTCTAAGGGTCTACGAAGGTCTCTGTTTCAGTGTTTTCTCTTTTACATACTCTGAAGTGCCTTGCGGAAAATTGAATGTTGTGTCATCCTTGACTAGATCATTAACAGTAGATTAACCAAGGAATTCATTTTGACTGCTTTTTCATTTACATTAATAAAATAATTACGTATAAAATAACACAATTTCTTAAAATTTTTTGAAATATATTGTTTTCCAAGTGTTGTAATTTTTTACTGTTAATATTTACTAATAACTTGTTATATGACTGTATTTTTTAAACCATATTTAAAATTAATATTAAACAAATTTCTTTACACATTAGTTTTTCCTTCACAATGCAGTCATTTTGACTGATTTGGACAATATTGGTATGCACTAAATTTCAGACTTTTTGGTGTTAAACTGCCCCCATTGAAAATTATCTACTAGTGTTTGTATTTTGATCCAGAATATTAATTTCATTTTTCTTATTTTCTGCAACTACATACCCAATATATTATAACGTAATGTTTTCGATACGTAGAAGGAACACTTGTGGAAAAATTAAGAACTGAATTTATAGGGAAAGTCTAAGGAAAAATTAAGTGTTAAAAACTCTGTATAAGTAGCAGATGCAGTATTAGGATTATTAATGAATTTTTAAACACTCAACCATGTTTTGAGAGTCAGGGAAGGGTGTACAAAATCTTGGAAGTCCGCAAAGTTCGGCTAATCTATAAAGGGGGGGGGGCGCAGCGATCGAAAATTTAAGAACCACTGCTCTAGAACTTTTGTTTTCGAGGCTCGGGTCACGGACCGATAGTGGTCCATGTTTCAAGTAATACCGGGTCACACAAGAAGCATTACATTTATTTTTATTTTATTTACTGCGGTGCATTTCTCTTGGGTTTGTGCTACTTTTTATGGAAATCACTTAAAATTTCATGTTAAATCACTTAATATTTTTTGGGTGTAATTGTGTTTAATTCTAAAGAGAGAGAAGAAGAAGAGCGAGAGAGAGAAGGGGGGGCATTCTGAAATACAATTAAATTAAAAGTATTAAATTTTTAAAAAATTATAAAACGTAAACAATCAACGTTCCTCTTCTTCATCGGGTCACGATTAAATAATAAAACGTTGACTTGTCCATAATGATATAAATGTGGGGGAACACCTGAATGTGTGGCGAGGAAATTGCAATAAAATGTAATAATTTTCCGTCTCGAGTATAGTGAAATTACCGTGCCTGCATGATAGATGAATATCATTCAAGGGCAGTTAAAGTATAGATAGCATATAAATATTTGCATAACACTTATACACACATTGTCTAATGAATTAGAAATTTCTGAGATTTAAATTTAAATACGTGCCAGAGATGAAGTATGCAATTTTTTTTTATGACGGGGGTTACACGTGGTTAAAATGATACTAAAAGAAAGTTTTAAGAGTGTTTTTCACAGTAAAATTCTCAAAAGAATCTTTTCAACAAAGTATTTCTCTACAAAACTGATTTGTGGCCCATCTTAAAGTACGCTTGCCCTGTGTGGGGCTATGCAGCTAATTCAAACATTAAGCCTTTAGAAAATGCTCTAAGAAACGAATATAATTAAGACATGCTAAAAATAGTGATATTTACAAAGTTATTAACATATATCCTTTTAAGAAATATATTCAAAAATTAGGAAAAATTTTTTTGATAATCTTGCAAATTCTAATAACTCTAATATCTTAAATCTTGAAAAATACAATCTCAATGTCAATACTAAGAGGCCCAGAAGAATCTCTCTGAACTCGTATAATCCCCCCCCTGTAATTAATTGCGTCATTCTCCTTGTGGCGAATGACCATTTTCTAAATTTTCATCTCATTTTTTATCATTGTTTCCTTTCTTAATTTTAAATTATATTCCCAATGTACCACCCCCATAGGCAAACACTTTTTTTCACCCAATCTCTGTTCCATAATTTCAAGGCAGCCTACAGAGTATTAACTCACTGATCCTTTTCGATCAATAGCAGACGAGTCTCTCGTCTTTTTACTTTGAAAAATTTTCATCACATCGGATGTCTTCGAAGCAGTCTCCGTAGCCACACACCCTTGCTCCTTCTAGTCCACCAATCAGGAAGTTTCCTTTCAACCCAGACCTGTCCACTTCATGGCCCAAATAGTACGCAGATGACACAGCTATAATCTCACGACACTACGACCCAAACACTTTAATTAATAACATCAATGAACACTTAGCTCACCTGGAGATTTGGTTCTCTGTTTGGAAAATTGCCCTGAATACTTTAAAAACTGAAGCAGTTTTCTTTTCAAATAAAAGGCTTCCTCCGGAAATTACATTGCAAAACCAAAGAATCCCCTGGTCTCAGCACACCAAGTATCTTGGTGTCATTATTGATAAAAATCTCACTTTCCGACAACACATAACATATGTTAAAAATAAATTTAAAGCCGCAGTGCGCGTTAACACTACCCTCTAATTTTCAGAAAGTCTAAATTAAGTAGACGCAATAAAATGCTTATCTACACACTGATTCTGAAACCCCTCCTCACCTACGCCTCCCCGGTCTGGGGACATGCAGCAACGTCCAATATCAACCATATTGAAGCCTCGCAAAATTCCATAACTATACAAATATTTGACGCCTACTGGTATATCCGAAATAAAGATCTAAGAAAATCATGCAAAATCCCCTCTATAAGACAAACAATTAGAAAACTTGCAACCAAATTCTGTAGCAATGTGGATAACCATGAAAACCCACCTATCCATGAAATAGACCCTTATAATACCTATTCTTTCATCAGAAGACTAAGAGACATCTTTGTCAACCATGATTTTGATTAATTTTTATCTTAATATATTGATTTTAAATTGCATTTTACTTTAAATTTTTTCCTTGCCGTGCAACACTGTTGAACGGCGGGTAAGCTCTGATTCGTTGCCGATCATCTCCAACCTATATATACTACATTAGCCGAAATCCTGTCTCGGCCAATCAGATTGCTGCCTCTCATTCTTACTTAAGTCTCTCTCAATTCTAAGTTTAATTTTCCACCCACGGATCCTCGGACGCTTGCTGCTCCCGGATTGGCTAGGACAGCTCCGCCCACTCCCAGATTTCATTTTTCTCATGTTTTGGAGCTCTTAAAAGAGCTTTTTATTTAACTATTAAATAATTTTATCTTTAAAGTAATTCCTTTCCATTAATCTACATTAGTTAAATTTTTCATTTCAATTATTTTTCTTTGCACTGGGCAAAAACATAATTCATTTCAGTCACTCATAAATCAATGATAGGAGATTAGAGTCCTAACAAGGACTAAGTGTTCCATTGAACCCTCCAGCTACTGGCCCAAATACATTTCGATATCGGATGGAGGAACACCTCGCGTTCCATTTCCCAAAGATGTCAAGCATTCATCTTTTCACAATGAATGAACTAAAATGGGAAAACTACACACATATTTAACAATTTTGAAAAAGATTTATTGCTGGAGCTCGTTTTCAAGGGCCCTCTATTTCGAAGACAACAGATCTCATTGGGTTCTCAAAACAAGCAATATCAAAGGTTTTCAAAGATTGGAATCAGAACCCCCAATTCTGTAGAAGGTGTAACTGCGGTTCCTGTACAGATGTATAAGAGCTTGATTAGCTGTTTCTCGAACGAATTGTATGGCAGAACAGAGATTCTGTGACGTGTTCTATCCGTGATCCTTCAACTAATCAACTTGGGAAATTCTCCTTTAACTGTGGGTTGAGTTTAAAACTGCCTTCCGTAGACATAACTTTAATTTATACTAATGTAAGTGCTATTTAAACCCTGGTGTGAGTGTGTCCTTGTTTATCGTTAGTATTTAGTCCTTACGCCATCATTCAAGCCGGAACTGCCGTTCTGAAAAGTGGAATTAATAGAGAAGCAGATGTGAAGACGACTGTAGCAGCTTAAGAAGTATCCACAAAGTGATCTACAATTGGATCAAGAGATATGTGTCTATTTGACTATCTTATAAGTTTAGATTAGTAAACTCATTGAGACTTTTCCTTCGGTTATTAAACTTGAATTAATCATCAATTTATAAATAAAAAGTAATTGTTTTTATAAGCATGTTTGCTTTTTCGATGACCCAAACTACACCTGCAACCTCCGGTTTCAACAATTTTTCAGTGCTTCAACACAGAAATCTGGAACAAAGTCTCTTCCTAGCATATTTCAATCAAACCTTGGGCAGAGAATTACTGAGGATAGGATTGCATAGTCGGGTGTCTGTGAGAAAACAACATGTTTCAGTTCGAAATGCAAAAATTCGTTTTCATTGTTGTGGGGACAGCAGGCACTCGAAATCTGAGGATTGGAAATATGGTTAAGTTAACTTCCAATTCAGTCTCAAGAACAGCTTCGAGCATACAATGTACTTGCATATATAGTATTTATTTATTAGAGCAGTCTTAAATTGAATAAGAAATTATAATCCATATACATCATCTAAGGAATCAATAAGCCAGCGACAAGACTGTAAGAGACAATTCATTACAAGAAATTATATTTCCAAAAATGAACAAATATGAATTTGCCTAAACCTGAAAAAAATTATAATAGCATTCATGAAAATTGGAAACTTTCAGCACTAATGAAAGTTGGAAACAAATAATAACTTTTGCTTCGAATTATACTCAAAAAGATTAAATACGTTTGATGAAGAATAATGATTCAAACCAGACACTGAAATAGCGCTGTATCCATATCATGTTGAATATATTGCTAATTCATATTGCCAGATCAAAAACAAATCTTTATGAATAAATACTTTTTAGGTCTATTTATTCTAAAATCAATTGCAATTATACCGCACATTATAAATAACAGAATAATTACAAAGAATAATAAATATAATCATAATAAGTATAAATGTGATAATCCTTCAAAAATCTACATAGAACTCACATCTCCACATTCAGCGTTAGACGCGCGCATGGAATGTATGCAATCATGTGATCCAAACAATATAAATCAACCTTTTTCTATGATCATCTAGCAAGATAGGGTTAGAGTTACAAAGACGGTAGAACGAACACGGAAAGAGTGTGGGGGGGGGGGGAGTTATTCTGACTGACGAAAATTTGTAGCCTTGAAATCAGCAGATTGTTCATGACGTCATATCTCCAGTTATATGGGAAATATAATAAAAATCAATTTTAAAAAATATATCGCGAATTTTGAAAAAAAATATCTTTAAAGTGCAGACTACTTTAGGCTCAATGTGCTAAGTTTTACACTTCTAAAAGTTGCTTTGTTTCCAATACAGAACCCAAACTGTTTATTTTCTTCGCATAGATAGATGTACTAGGAAAAGTATCTGCTACAAAAAAAAACATTTGAGAATATTTCTAGAAACACTTAATATGTTTCAAATTGGAAAAAACTTGGAATTAAATCCATTCTCAGAAGTTCTACTGGTTCAACTTATATGGAAAAGTAGAAAATAACACCACGAGTTTACTTTAAAATTTATAGATATATAATAAAACATCGACTTATGCTTTCCCCACTTACGCGAATCCGCAGTTACGCAATTTTCATATCTTGTCTTTTGTTTGAGAACTGCACAACTCGACTACTCACTCATGCTTAGCAAATGTACATGTACGGACGTATTGCTTGTAGTCTACACTAAGCCATTATAATTTAATTTGTGTTATGTATTTCTTATCTACGGTATATGCTTCTGTGTTATTGCATGTTACAATTATTACGCGTGCATTACAACTGATGAGCTCATAGAAATGCAAGTGCAAGAGCAAGGCATTAAAGATTTTGAGTCTTTAGGCCCAGTACAATCAAAAAATCGAATGCGGTGGAGATTTGGCAGTAGACCTTCAACCTAATGAAGCGTTTCTCAAACTGTGAGGGGTGCCCCCTGGGCTCGCCTTGATAAACCCGCGAGGAGGGCACAAGCATATCGAAAATAAAAGATTAAAAAAAATATTTCACTGAAATGAAGTAAAACAAAATACTTTCTGATATTTTAAGGAAACACATATTTACAATGCTATAATTTATTTGTATCATCTGGCGATAATACGCCATCGAAAATAAAAGCTTCAACACGTTTATTTTTTAGCTATTTTTGCTCCTCTAACCAAATAAAAAGTCATTTTGTTTGATTTGCTGTAATCATATGAGAAGAGAGATTTTTTTATTATGTTTTCTTTTTATAAACCTAACATACTACTTTTTCAGAGAAAAACAAGACCCAGAATCAAAAAAAAATTCTAAGATGATAAAAAATGTATTACTGTTATTATTGAAATACTGTACTTATCTGTAGGAGGAAAAGGACGACTCTTTTATTCCTCTCTCGTATGTGTTTATTTTTCATTTAGGAAAGTTGTAGATGTGTAAATAATGTATTTCTGTTGTTCTTTTTTCCATGTAAGAGTGTTATGATATTTGGGAAAGCTGAGAGAGCATTTAAAAGGATTTATTTTTGACAATTCTTGAACGTATAAAGCATAATGAAAAACGTTTAACATAATTCTTTTTAGAACTTATATCCATACATTTTATATTCAATACACTTCTAACTCGGGAGCATTCACGTCGGGCCAAGAGTAGGTTTATCCGCTTGGGACGGGCACCCAAAAAACTGGACCTTTGATTTAACCGGATCAGTGCATTTCCTTGGATCCGACAGCGCCAAGAGTTACCCATAGATCTTCTGCGCCCCAGGCACCAAATGAGCTTAAACCGGCACCGTTTTGTGTCATTTTTTTAAGTCACGCACATCTTGAAGCAGTTTAATTCAGTTTGATTGGGTTTTTTTCTCAAATAAACAAAGAAAAATTGAAAAGTCCTTGAAAGTAGGTAAGTATACTTTATCTTAAATTATTCTCTGGAATTGCAATTTTTACCATACACAATAAAAATAATTATAAAAAGGGATTGGGGTGACTCAGTCACCCATTAACGTTGGTATCGAGGCGCACCTGCTCCCGATTTAAAATATTTCTTGCTTTAAGGTATACGTCTACCCTAAAACTGTGAATTGTGCCAAAAATTGACAATTTTTTGTATGATTCTCTTTTAAGCTTTATAAAAATACCAAAAGTTCATTACTTTCCATTCTCTTGAATAAAAAATACAAGCGTTTTAGTAAAAGCAGATGTCATTACTTTAAGCAAGATACCATGCTTTAAAACGCGTTTCGTTTGAAATGTGTTTTTTTTTTAATTCTCAAACAGGGACAGAGACTGCTCAAAAAGTTTTGAAAATAATTAACCGAAGTTTTTTTGTGAATGATCTGTATAAAGGTAGAAGTTCAGATTCATCAATCACTGTTTTATTACAAAATTTACAGCCCCTTATGGGAATCTAATCACTGTTTTTTAAAGCAATTTCATATAATAACTAAGTTAAAAAGCTCTAATTTTTTTTAAAATTAAAATACATCTTATCCTGAAGGTAATTTCAAAATTGAATAACATAGTAACACATCAGAATTGAAAATTTGTTGATAAACTTTTGGTATAGAATGGGCCGCTTTATATTATTTTTCTTAAATCTACCCATTCTTTCCCATTTTAGCAATAAGAATTTCTTACTCTTCTCAATTTTAGCATATTTTTTTGAAAATGCACTAAACAAATATAAAACCAACAACAAATTTCCCATAACTCCATTTAAAAAAAAAATTGTTGCAAGTAGTCGGATATCTTAAATATTGAAAAGAGCACAATTATTTTTAATATCCTATGTAGCGCAACGTAGATTAGGGTATTTTTCTAATGATATTAGTACTTTAAGAAATGGATGATGGATTAAATAAATCTGATTTAAATATCATTTTTTGCAATCTGTTCCAATTTAAACAATTAGGAAAAGGAAAAATAACATAATAATTATCATATTACTTTAAAATAATGTACTTAAAATATACAGGGTATCCAATCTTAATGTGACCCGATATCTTATCCCCTAATCATTCGACTTATATATGCACTTCCAATTAGTAAAATGTTTTAAAAAAGGTAAATAAAGTTTTTAAGTGCTTTTCGAACCAAAAAAACCATTTACGAAAAAATTACAAAAATTAAAATTTTATACGGTTCTCAAGTCCTATCACTTGTATTTCGGAAAAGATGCAGTACACAAAAGCAAAGTAAACATAAAAAGTTTCATTTTATTACGATAAAAAACTGACCGAGTTGTGACTGCACAGCTGAATTGCTCAGAAAAGGGGGTCATATATAAATTGAGTTTAGAGAGCAATAAATCACTATCTACATAAAGAGCAAAAGAAAAACATCATAGTAGTATTAAAACACCGTTGCAAACATCATAGATTGACAATTTGCATGGCTGTATGGCAAACAATGAAAGTTAAATTAAAGAAATACAACTTGTACCGAAAAGATTAAAACATCTTGTTTTTACAAATAGCAGCAACATAATACATGATTTGCCGTTCAAATTATAGCATGATGTGGAATAATGCACCAATCATGTATCAGGGGCTTTATTATATCAGAATGACCAAATTAACTTAAATAATGTTCAAAATGACTGCGCTCCGCCGAAATGCAGTACCGAACCCACGTCAGAAACTCCGCCTGTAGCTTCCGCAACATAGTTGGTGTCACAGACCTGCATGTCATGCTGATTCGTTGAGTAAATCAGACTTACTCGTGTATTCACGTTAGTACACTTAACTTTCCAGGAAACCCAGATAAAGAAATCAAGAGGATTTCGGTCGGGTGATCCCAGGGGCCACTCCTGTTGACATCCGTTGCCGATTATTTGAGTATCAAATGTCTGCGCCAAAAATGTACATGGTTTCGCAGATTTGTGTGTGAATGCACCATCATGATGGCACCACATGCGTGAAAAATACCATAAGTTAACTAACATCTTCTAAAAAATCGGTTAACGGTCTATATAAAATTTCCATGTATGATTCTTATATTAAAGGTCTATCAAAATACATTGGACCACACACACACACAATTAAGGTGTTCTTCCATATTACGCACCACACATTCACCGACCAACGCACTTGGTGGCAATTCGGTCATATTAAATGTGGGTTTTCGAGAGACCAATAATGCGTATCCGGTGTATTTTTAGTGCCTTGCCTCGAGAACTGCCATTCATCGGACCACGAAACTTCATTAAAAAAATATGGATTTTCATCCAGTGTGTTTAACACGAAATTGCAAAAATCAAAACGACGTTCCTGGTCTCCGTGCATTGTTTCCTGCCCTAGGACTGGATGATAAGGATATGCACCATACGTATATAATATGATCCACACCTTCGATTTTGAGTAGGAACAAGTCTCGCTAATATCCCAGACACTATTTTCAGGATGAGCCAGGGCATATCCTAGAACATCCTCAGAGGGTATCTGCAAGCTTCAAATTATGGCACGAGACAAGGGAATACGTCTATGACAACTCCCAGTTTTATACAAGCGTTGAACAGCACGGGCAATTGTACAATAAGATGGATGTCTTCGAGTGGGAAATTTATTGGCATAAAGTCTTGCCGCCTCTCTCTTATTTCGAATACACTACCCATAAAACAGTACCATTTCGCAGTATTCTTCATATGTATACATATCGTTCTCTCGTACTAGAATTCGTAAAATTAGAATACGACTGTATGCAATTGCAAGCGACTACACAACAGATTTTTAACGTTTGCCATCATCAATACCGCAGCAAATCAGTCTGAAGCCGCATCAAGTAGGTCTATTTTTTGAAACTGCTTTTGAAATGTTTTCTTCGTCCAAAGTATTTTATTTTGTCTATGTTTTACACGTACACAGAATAAATTTAATTTTTAAGTACTCAATTATTGTATTATTAACATAATGTATGTGCTTTTAAATTCAAAAATAATTTACATAATAGTGACGTGCAAGAGCGAAAGTTTCCTGGCAGAGTTCCAATTAATTTCACTTTGGAGACGGCATCTTACTAGCTTCTTGAAAAAGGCCGATAAAATGTTTGAAATGTATGATTTTCAAAGTTCCATAACTTGACCAGTTTCTATCGTAATAAAATGAAACTTGTTCTGTGTACTTTGTTTTTGTGTACTGCATCTTTTCTTAAATATAAGTGATAGGACCTGCAAACCGTATAAAAATTAAATTTTTGTAATTTTTTTTCTAAATGGGTTTCTTGGTTCAAAAAGCACGTAAAAACATTCATTACCTTTTTTAAAACATTTTTCAAATTGGAAGTGCATATCTAAGCCGAGCGGTTCGTTAATTATCTATTGGATCACATTAAGGCTGGACAACCTGTATATTACTTGTAATTCACATACAAAATTTAATGCTAATGGTATTAATTTGTACGGTTTATAATTAAAATCGTATTGTAACTTTAGCGTCAAAGTACATTATTATTGCATTCTATAAGAATGACCCCCCCCCCCTTTGCATTATTACTGCAAAGGGGGGCGGGGATAAAAATTAAGATTGAAAATCGGGTCTCTAATACTGAAAGTTTCGGAAGCATTGACCTAAGTGAATAAAGATTATAAATTTTGGAAAATATAGACTCCAATGAAGAGAGTATTTTTTTCATCATAATAAGGAATAAAAAATAAAATATTAGGATACTACGAGGAAATCTAGTGTGAGCAAATAAAAAAAAAAACTGTTCGTATCGTCAGACTACTTTGTCAAACTTTTGAAATCTTTAACATCAAAACAACTTTGGTTTGTGATTTTGCTTTTGTTTTATATATGATTTCATTATCATTTATTTTCTAAATGATTCTTTTCTTTCATCTCTGGCACCAACGAAAAATAATTTATATATATATTTAAATGGGAAATTTTACTTACACTGACGTCATTATCTTTTAGTCCCCTATATCGCGTAAGTTCGGGCTTACTGTATTTAATTGGAAAGAGATTATTTCGATGTAAACTATAGAGTGCAAAGCCCTTTCGGACTTTAACCTCCAATTTTTGAAGTTAGAGCGACTGTGATGTTGTTGACACTTGTCCATTTATAGTTAAAATATATATTTACTTAAAAATATGAAAGTAAAATCAATTTTAAGAATCATTTTGAGTTGAATAAAATAAATTAATTTAATATATAACAATACTAAGTTAAAAACGGGGAAAAACAGCGAGAAAATATTTACTTATCAGGAAAGTGGACACACAGAGTGAATGAATTTATGGAATTTTTCCTAAAACGTACTTATTTCGTGAAAATATGAAAAGTAATGTTATCATTAAAATTTATTCTTCATTGCAAGGGAAGTTACATATATAAATCTGCATTTGTAGAAAAAACAAATTTAACCTAATATTTAATTATTTATGTCAGAAGAAGAGAGCAACATCTTCTGTTAAAATGAGACTCATTTTTAGCGTAAAAGACGGCCATAAATATAATGTTGTCAAAAAATATATATAGCCCATACTTTATCTGTTTAGATGGTAATAAGATCATTCAATGCAAATCAAAACGATTGTGTAACATTTATAAAATAAAGAATTACGCAATACTCCAACGTGAGAAAAGGCAAATTTATCCTTTAGAGTCTAAGGGATAAAGGAGTAGTAAGTTTAGACCTTTTAAAATTATAAATGCAATCTCCTTTAACATCTTCCCCCAACTGAAGCCACTGGCGCCGTGGGTAAGAGAAAAAACAGATGTTTTAAAATGAATAAAATTTCGGGTACGCAAGTGGTTGTTGCGGGAATATAATAAAAACAAACTATTATTATTTTTATCAACTAGCACAATTTTCATTTAAATTAAATTCGGTGAAAAATTCCCCACTCCTAAGTCATTAGATAAGGAAAACGAATCTAATTTCGTAACAAATGCCTTTTTAAACATATTAGGTTATGATATATATAAAGAAAATTCAATTTGCTTTTATCTCTAGAATTTATGGGACAAATTTATGTTTTAATGTTACAGTTAATATATTAAACAAAGAAAACTCTTTTGGAAGAATTCTTGATTAACTTGTACCCAAAATTTTGTTTTTACTAATGCCTCCTGTCTAACAATGCTAGATGAATGTCCTCGAAATTCATCGTGATAAAGGGCTAAATGTAAGTTTGTCGTTAGCGATAGCTTTGAGCTCCATACAGGTGACATTAACACTTTGCTCAGTTGCACCTAAATTTTGAGAGAGAACACTCTGAGGGTGATCAAGAGCATCCCACCCATCTTCTTTATCTACCACCCTCACGAGACGACTTACGGCTCGACGGCTATTTAGAGGACCCCATGCCATGAAGGCACTATACATTTACAAACATCCATGCCTTCTCTTGGATTCCGACCCACGCACAGCAGGACAGCAGTCAGCGTAACTATACCAGATGGGCGGCTATGCACGCAAGGTAATTGAATTAACGACCTTTTATGATTTAGAAATAACTGACTGATTCAAATTTTGGAAAACTAACAAGATCGATATTATAATAAGAGTATAACTGTATTTTGCATGTAATTGAAAGTTAACACACACAATATCATATCTCTCAAATGATTTTTCAAGAATCCGTTTTTGAGTATATAGCTAGTAGACCAGTAGAAGGACATGGTAAAAGTAGATGTTGCGGTTTATTTGAAAATTAGATAGCTAAAATAAAATAGGAGTTGCCACTTTGTGTGAGAAATATTAAAAGGAGCGAGTGATGACTCCCCAATTATCTAGGATTCAAAAGCATTGCAATCGGGACTGTGAAAAAACAAATTATAGTTTATGCTGAGAGATTATATATAATTCTCTCTCAAATACCATTTCATCCAGAGATGAAATAAATTTAGTCTAAATAAGTTATATGAAACGACCTCAAGGAAAATAATTTATGGAAGAGTATAATTCATGATCTACACATAAAACTCGTATACTCAGAATTCTTACGTGACTATGACTTTATATGACATCACAACCATTAAACATAGACTAGTTTTCGATGCAGAGGCTAGAATCACATTTGGCTTTTCATTTAATGACCTATAGTGGAAGAGTAGCATCAAATAGAATGACTATTTACCATTTTAATTGGATTTAGGAAACATTTTTATCTCTTCACAATTGATATCAGCATGAAGTTCAGAGAAATTAAAACTTACCCTTCTAAGAAAATATTTTTTTAAAAAAAAATTACAGAAAAAGAAATATTTGGTTCAAATTTGCTGAACCGAAGCAAAACAAAATGTACTTTCAGACATAATAAAAACAAAATACACTTTTACACTGATATAATATAAATGTATCAGTACTGAGAGATTCATTATCAGTGTATTTGTTAAATAATGTTGCAATGCTAAGTGAAGAACAAGTTGAATAATTACTAGTGATTTACATAGGCTTGTCATGCACAAAATTTAATACTTATCTTGATATATATAATTTGTATGGTTTATGATTAAAACCGTATTACAGTGTAACGTCAAAGTGCATTATTATTGCGTTCAATATATTGTTATTGTGTAAAGGAGGGTACGATGAAAATTAAGATTGGAAATTGGATTAACATTATTGAAAGTTTGAGAAGCACTGTATTAAAGTATTTGCTTTAAAGACAATTATGCTTAGCATAACGAATGTGATCTTCCTAGTTACAAGGTTTCTACAAGAACTTGATAATGATGAGAATGAAACCTTCGACCACGCATCCTAAATATTCTTGGAAGAGTTTTACATGAATGTCTGTCTCTCTTGTTTATCAGACTAAGAGGAATTTATGTTGCTGAAAAGGGAGAGTGGACAACTTCTGAGAGGTGGAATTACCATTGATTCAAAATTGGTGTCCCAGTGCAAATGGTAATACTGATCTCTAACCCTTCAACCAATGCGAAAAACAGTGAACAGTGATAGCTCAATGTATGATGCAGAAATTTTGCAAGGATATATTTTTATTTGATATTTCGACTATCTCTAAAATCTGAGTTTACTTAAATGGGGAGCTTACTTACTCTCCCAAACAGCAATACATTTTGATCCAAGCGGAATGTTGGGTCCAGTAATTATTACTAAAACAAGATATTCATGCAACTTCTGTGTCTGTTCAAATTTACTGGAGTCAAAAATCTCATTTTAAAATATCAATTTTATAAATACTTGATATTCTTTGAAAGTATCCAACAATCTCAAAAAGTTTTATTTTCAAATATATTACCAGATTAAAATGAAATATAGATTATGGGACGGTAGGGCTTTCAAATTTGTAATAAATATCATTTTAACTTCGAGTAAAAATGCTAATCATTAGAACACGTATTAATTTAAATTAGAATATTTATCAAGATCTTTTTTTCATGAAATCACATCTTGAGTTGTTTGAATTTTAGAAGGGGCGAGGTCCTTCGGGATCCTCTTCTTTTTTTGGACTTTCTTGGAATTTTTGGATTCACGGAGATTGTCAAGCATTCCAAGGAAATCTAGTATTAGCATCAACAACAGGTTTTAATTTACATAAACATTTAAGTAAAAGCCATTAAAAAAAGATACGTAAATAATTGTTCCAATTTTTATGCAGTCGAAGAATAGTAATAAAACTAATATAAATTAACAAAATGAACCTTCAATCTTCAAAACAATTTCAGCAAAAGAATCATAAGGTACAGTTATGATCTATGTTTTTGTACTTTAATAAATTTAATTTTTTACCTCTTAAATATAACTTAAATGTCGTAAGGAAAAAAAACATACAAGTATAAATATATTAAATAATTACAACACTTCTCAACATTTATTGTGTATTTTGTTTTCTTAAGGTGGCTTCATGGTTTCAAAGAAAATTGTTACAGGCAGCATTTTGAAAGTGTTGTAAACATACATTAAGTGCTTTTTATACTCAGTAGTTAGGATGTAAAAAAAAAATTAGAATTTTTCTTGAATTCATCAAATGTAATAAAATTCTGTACTAAAATTTAAGAATTTACTTTATTCAATATTTTAAAATTATGTACATAAACTTGGACGTGTATTTTTTTCAATGTACAAAGACACTTATACTCTTAAAACTCATGGGTATTTGAATAAATCATTTGTATTTATTTCTCTTATATGATAAAATTGCACGACTCAATCTTTTCTTCTTCCAAAGATAACCTTCACTCAAATATCACCATCCGCCATTCACTCAAATACTTATGATTTGAAAATTGGATGGGGAAAAAAATCAATCGAAAGCTTTACAGAGCTCAAATTTTAAAATGTATCCCATCTTAGATGATCGTAGAGTGTCTTTGCTATAAATTGCAGCAATTTTTGAGCTAAATCTGTTTTACCTAAGGGCTGCCAACAACCAAACCCCATATCAAAAATTTGACAAAATAAAATTATATCCCTGAGGAATAAAATATCATATCTCTCAGTTCCAATTGATTTTCTTTCGATAAACAAAATGATTTTTACGAAATATTTTTTTTAACTGCATGAAATATTTTCCTCTGAAAAAAACATTGTAAAGACACATAATTGCTTCTTTTAAAAAAAATAAGGGAAGCCATGTGAAACAGAGATTGTATATCTATTTCTTTATTAACATTTTCTTTATGTTCTATTTTTAGCAGGATTTATGACAACCAACACGTTCTTTTATGCATAGTTCGATTATCTTTTACTTTGTGATGTTAACATCAAAGAATCTTCAGAATTTCAAAAAAAAATTTAAATATATATTACACAATTTTTTAAACTATTTATAACTATTATAACAATGGTTTGAAATAATGCTAAGTAAATTAGCATCGAACAGAATATATATTATAGAATAGAATTATCCTATTAATTTTAAGATTTATTTTAATTATCTCCATAATCTTATAAATATCATTTTACAGTTTTTTGTTTCGCTCAAATCATTTTTTTCAATGAGTAATGTCAAGAAATTTCTGTTATTATTTCAATCAACAATCACATTGATATTCACTAGACTTTCTAACAAGCCATATTTATTTTTGCATATAAAATTGGAATCAAATTCTTGCTATTTGAATTCGGAATTAAAAAAATTGAATCTGAACATATTTTTTTGAATAATGCACTTCAAAATATAGAAATTAATTTATTAATAAACTACATTGACTTCAGTTGCTTACATTGCTTACAACTAAACAATAATTATCAATTTCTACAGTAAGGTATTAAAGATTTCCCACAGGTGTTTTGTTTACTCATAAAACCAATATAAATAATCGCATTGGCTTTGTACTAGCAATTTTCCATAATAGTATTGACACTGAACACCATCAGTTCAATCTCCACGATGAATATACGGATTTATCTTTACACTTTTAATTATCAATCATAATATCAAATGGATCATATTACATAAAATGTTCCTAAGTACCAGACTTTTTCGTGAATTCCTTTTCCTCTTCAAAAACTGTAAAAAAATTTTCACTTTCCAAAATGTCAATGTAGAAATTCAAAATTACCTCAAAATTCTTAAGGACATGCATATGTTTGTGGTCATACTGGAGTTTTACGAAAAGTAAAAGCTGATTACTTAGTTAAATCTAAGACCAAACTGGGTATTGAATTATCTGTTAACATTTCGAAAAAAATTTCTTAGAAGAAAAGAGAGGAGAGAGAATGAAAATATTGTCACTTCAATTCCCTTCTTTACTCACAAATTTTTTTTTCAATGGCATAGGCTGCCATTCAATAATTTTTCTGCAAGTTTTTAAAATTCTAGAATTTTTTCTGCTTATGGTAATTTTAAAGTGTACCTCAAAGAATTTAGATTGTGCCTTTTAAAGCTTTGTGACTGAAATGCTTGTGTTGAGAAGAGTTTTAAACATCTTATCCCTTTAGTTCAAATTGTAATTAAGAAAAATACCTGGAATTCAAACTACTTGCTCTTATACCAATTTGCTTCTTAATTTTTTCTGATTTTTTATTAAAGGATAGTACCTTGCGGAATCTTAATATTGCACATTTTGATGTACTTTTTCGATTTCTCACAAACCAGTAAGCTCTTCTCCTTTTAATATGAGTTTCTTTCATTTCGTGTAGTAAAGTACATAGTTTAAAGCAAAAGAAAAAAAAATTGCTATAGAATTATTGAATTTTTTTATATATCATAAAGTGTGAATACAAAAATAATAAAAAATAAATAGTTTTTTTTTCTGTTACCCACAAGATAACTTTTGAAAGACTAAAGGTAGATCCTATATTTTTATATAAAATGAAAGCTTAAGAATGGTTCTATTCTGTATACCACCAATTTTAAATTTAAATCATGTTTTAGTTTTTTTTTAAATTAAAAGAAGTTGAAAAAAATTCAAAACAGTTTTTTTTAGTATATTCATCACATTGCAAAATCTACTTATTCCACCCCAAAAATTGAGGCATACAGAATGCAGATCTACAACTACATTATACATATAAAATATAGAAGCTCTGCAACTGATATTTTTTTAACATCTTGTGTGAAATTGGGAAATATAGAAACTTAGAAAATCAAGTTTAAAGATTAAATTTTAAATTTTTTGCATTAAAGTAAATCTTTTTACACTTAAAGTGTATCCCTTTCATACATGGAGGCTTTTTTTCCGCGTAAAATATTCCTGCATATTTTTTTTCTTATTCCCAGTATCTTAGAAGGCTTTTTTGTGAGAGTATAGACAATGTCCACTCACGTTATTCATACCTTAAATTCAAAAATAACAAAAACATATTTATTTTAAAACCCGAACTTTTCATAATATCTAGGCGAGTAGCCAGTCCATCATCAAATATCAATTCTGCTTCATTTTAGACAAATAGCAATTGTTGTTTTGTAAGATGCTGATATTTTTGGTCAGTAAAATCGAGGTGTCAACCTCATCCCTTGACTGGGATTTAAAAGTATTCTGAACATACCTCATGTTTCTTTTAAGTTAGAGATACTGATGAAACAAATAAATAAAAAAAATTCAAACAAAAGCTAATGAAAAATCCGTTTCTTTACTTTTTTCGCTCTATGGGTCAAGTATTTTTTTACACTTACATTTTTTTAGTGCTGAGAGCGTAATTATTGTCAGTATTCGACGAGGTTTGCTTTAAAACGTTCTCAATAATTTATATTAATTTCTTAAATTGTTTTTGAAAATCCAATTTTCAGAAGGATCAAAGGTACTATGCCCTCTTAAATAAAGCAACATTCTCAATACTTAGTGAATGCATTGATTAATTTTATAGCATTAATGAAACTTGTTTTACAACTTCATCAAACATTTCGTTACTCTTTTTGTATAATTGTTCAATAAAACTCTTTTTCTTTATTTACTTCACTTTTGTAAACCCTTTGGGATACTTGTGGGGCACCGAAAAAATTTTACCTGGTTTTTATTAAAATTATTCTTTTTTTATAGTTCTTTCAAGCTAATTTTAAGACAAAAGGAAAAAGTGTCACTAGTTATATGATTATTATTTGCATATTTGAAAGATATTTAAATGTGAAATTTATGCTGCGAAAGATTTGCATGTTGATTAGCTATGATCAAGTGGCCGTGGCCGAAAATGATAAAGAAGCTTGATCTTGATCACATCATTTATTTATGTGAATATCAAGCGAGTCACATGTTTAGGCGAAAGAATTAATCAGTTATTTATAGAAATAACATCATTGTGCAGAGAAAATTGAAAGCCAGTGAATAAAGAACGCGAAAACAATAAATAATCATATTTTTCTTGGAATCACCAAAAAATATATCAAACAATCAAGGTCCAAAGAATCAGTAATAAATATACCAATATAATATTTTCAATGCTTCAGAAAAATATAAAATGTGATGCATTTCGAAATAGTGTATTTGGTTTTATGATTATAAATAAATAAGGGTCATATTTTCAGTAGATATTACTTTAAGTTATTATGTAAATATATATATATATATATATATTTACATAATAACTTAAAGTAATATCTACTGAAAATATGACCCTTATTTATTTATATATATATATATATGACCCTTATATATATATATATATACACACACAGAGGAAACCAAAAATTGTAAACATTTGAATAAATATTGCTTAATTCTGAAGTACCCAGTTAACTTTATTAATAGTTATTTGAAAATAGAAATCCTAAATAGTAAGGATTAAAATTCTTTTGAATATAAATAGTTCCTTTGAATATAAATTTATCATTTTTCATAGATAGCTATATTTACCTCCGTATTCTAATTTTAGACAAAATTACATATTGTCTTAGTTTTATTTTAACCGTAGTAATTTTTTTAAAATTAAAATGCATTTATTCCTAGTGCCCTTAATTAATGATAGTGTTACACACTAGTTAATTGTATTTCAATTTTTTTTCGTACTTTTGCTAAGTGCTACTATTCAGCCATTCACATGCTTTGAATTTGTATTTTTATTGAGAATCTGGCAATAACTTGTTTATTGTAATAAGATTTAGCGCAGGCGAAGCATTTTTGAATGCAACTTAAGATAAGTTACCTTTTGTTTTTGCAATGGATTTAGATATTCTATCCATTATTTTCTTTAGGTCTTTGCTCAGCATGATTAACTCAAAGGGGGAAGGTTAGCTAGTGAAAAAAAACATCTCAGCATCACTTTTACATAAATTATTTTATATATAAGAGCTGTGTCCAATCAGCAATGTTTATAATTCTGACCATACTAATATTTATATATTTTTAAATTCTATTATTTTTTTAATAAAATTATATCGTTTCTAAAATTTCATGTCTTTTTTTTATCTTGCAATTTCGGTTTTGTTCGGTGTTGATGACACATATGTATATATATATATACACTGGTGTGCAAAAATTAAGGACGAAGTCGAAAAATTAGCATATCAGCTGAACGAAGAGAGAACAAAAAAATCAAAAATGAGTGATTACGTAGACATGCGCAATATCAGTAAGTAATGAGTGTCTGAGTAGTAAACATGTTGTCGTGTAAGATTAGTATTTCTGGCAAAGAGATTGAACCATATAGCAGTTAAAATCACACCGAGTTGCTGCCTCTGCGAGAAATGGCGAATAATCAATCTGTTAGATGACATCTGGATGCTTTTACCCGAGTCGAATCATTGGGAAGTTGGAGGAAGGTCGCAGTGTGACAAGTGTGGCTGCAGAGTTCGGAATTGCTCACAGCATCGTTTCACGACTTTGGAGACAATTTCAAACTACAGAACAGCTATCCGGGGGTTCAGTAGTGGTCGTCCACGAGGAACCACACCCGCAGATGACCGGTATATTGCCTTACAGGCCAGAAGAAACAGGCGGCAGACAGCGGGAGAAATCGCTAGACACACGACACAGGCGACTGGACGACCGATATCGCGTTTTACCGTGGCCAGAAGACTGCACGGTGGTGGTCTGTTTGCACGACGCCCTGTACGGTGTGTACCTCTAACGCCTGCCCATCGGAGAAGGCGTTCTCTGTGGTGCCGGGAATACCGGAATTGGAGAGACAATGAATGGGGACGAGTACTCTTTACAGATGAGAGCAGATTCAATCTGAGTAGCGATTCTCATCGCATACTCATCTGGAGAGAGCGGGGAAGCCGCAATCATCCCTCGAACATCATTGAAAGGGACAGGTATGGAGGTGGCGGTGTTCTCGTTTGGGGAGGCATCATGCTTGGTAGTCGTACAGACCTTCACATCTTCGACGCAGGTTCAGTCAACGGGACCCGTTATTGTAACGAGATTCTTCTTCCATATGTGCGTCTTTTTAGAGGCGCTATGGGTCTGCAGTTCCTTTTCATGGACGACAATGCACCATGTCATCGCACAGTAGCTGCCGAACAGCTCTTAGAGAGTGAGGATATTGAACGTATGGATTGGCCGGCACGATCTCCGGATCTCAATCCCATCGAGCATGTATGGATTTTCTAGGCAGACGCTTGGCAGCTCGTACCTTACCACCAGTAACGATTCCGGAGCTTCGATTGGCGCTGCAAGACGAATGGGCAGCAATGCCTCAACAACTCATTGACACCCTCATTCTCAGCATGGGCAGACGCTGTGAAACCTGCCTAGCAGTCAGGGGAGATCATATCCCCTACTAAAGACCGGATATTTCTTGCTGGACACCATCACAGGATGTTTCGGCCTTCAGTCGCATTGCGCTCATGCTACTTTTTCAATAAAGCTTCTTTTTATCCTCTGATTTTCTTTAGTAAGTGTTACATTACTCATGTCTTACGTATTGGGATCTTACGGTATTAAATGTGTTGATTTGGAATGCTTTGTACAAAGTTATATTGAAAAAACGTCTCGTCTTAATTTTGCACATATATATATATGTTAGATTACAAGAATAAATAACTTTAAAACTAATAAATATTTTTATAGAACAAATTTATCAAAATGTATTGGAAGTTTAAGAAACCACCAAAAATTCTGATAAATTCTTAAAGGGTGAATAAGAAAGGAAAGGAAATGAAAGCTAATTAAGGTATTCGTACACCTTCAAAACGTCATTTTTACCAAAATTTTTGAATTTTGATGTTATTTTAAAATTTGAACTATTTTCTTTAAAATGGGGCAGAAATTTCGTTTCTATCTTACACTCATGGACAAAAAAAATAGGGCATGAGGAAGCAATTGCGGGATAGTAACAAAACATGGCATATAGGTACATGTCGGGGGATATACAAATGATTAGAAATACAGCTTGATTGCGCATTACGTATAGCCGGTAGAGGGCGTTTGTAATTCATGTCGGTCCCTGCTTCCCTCTGATCCCCCTTGTCTAACCCTTGTCTTCACTCTACTTTTTTTATTGCAACCAAAACATCAAGTAAGTACAATAATAATTTAATTAAGATAAATGATCAGATAGCAGAGCGTGAAAGCTTGGAGCTAATAATACTGACCCTCAACAGATTCCACGATAACTTGTACAAGCTCAATATAAACTACGTTCCACACTAATAAGCTATACTTCTATTTAAACAAGGATCTAGATACATGTACTTTTATGAAGTTGAGTCCTCCAGTTGAGGAGTTGAAAGCGATCATTTTTCGGATTTAATCACCGTCGAGTGGTACTCTCTCAGACTTCTTCAATTGATAAACTCCGGTTTGCACTTGATTATTTCACGATCCTTCACTCACCAACAAACTCTCAGAACTCACGAATACGGAATTTATATAATATACTTCATTTGCATAATCACGTTTCCTTGCTTCGGTAAAAATTGGTTAGTACTATTATTGCCCCAGAAAAGTCCCCAAGGGATCAGTTATAGACACGTATAGATCCGTCCCACGTTTAACGTCGTTCTCCGAGGAGTATATGACATGCAAACAAAGATTGTCTGAGTGTGCTGAATCGTTTGCAAAGGAAGGACTGACGTAGACATGTCATTACACCGTTTTGGAAGACAATATGAGCAGCTGTCGCAGTTTGAGAGGGGGAGAATCATCGACATGATGGAAGCTGGGTGGTCAGCTAGGCAAGTATCTCGTCAATTAGGCTGCTCTCATTGTGTTGTGAGGAGATGTTGGGACCAGTGGATCCGAGAAATGTCATTTACTCGAAGACCAGGCTCAGGACGCATTCAACAGACCAGTCGTCGAGAGAACCAACACATCGTGAGAAATGCACGAGTACAGCCAACTGCTTCATCGGCTGCCATCCAGGCAAAGGTAGCACCTTCACTAAGGGGGCCTCTGTGTCTTCTCGAACCATACGAAGGCGCATGGCTAAAGGTCATTTGAGATCGTGGCGACCATTACGTATGCTTCCCTTGACGCCCACCCATCGAAGCCGCCGTTTGGAGTGGTGCCGCGCTCGAGGAAACTGGACTGCAGCGGAATAGAACCAGGTCCTCTTTAGCAACGAATCTAGATTAAATATCAGCAGTGATGGCAATCGTGTTCGTGTGTGGAGACCCCGTGGCGAATGCCTCAATCCTGCTTTTGCTATACAGCGATACACCGCTCACACAGCTGGTGTGATGGTATGGGGTGCCATTGCCTTCAATACATAGTCACCCTTAGTATTGATCAGTGGCACCATCACAGCCCAGCGGTATGTCCATGACATCCTGCGACCACACGTGTTGCCACTCATGCAACGGCTCCCAGGGGCCATTTTTCAACAAGTCAATGCTAGGCCTTACTCGGCAAGGTTGTCACCAGACTGTCTCCATACTGTTACTACCCTTCCTTGGCTTTCCCGATCCCCAGATTTGTCTCCAATCGAGCATATCTGTGATTATTGGGACGGGACGGCGAATTGTAAATCACACGAGTTTGAACGAACTAGAATGAAGATTACTGAAAATATGGAACGAAATGTGTCAAGACATCATACAGAACTTGTATGTCTCAATTCCCGATCGTATTGCATCGTGCTTTCACGTTAGAGGGTGTTGAACAGGGTATGAAATCCTCCATTCTTTTGCATTTTTCTCTGAAATAAATTATCCTTTTTCTTTGATTTTCTAATCATTTACTTACATCAAAGTAGACATTAAGTATGTAAAATTTCGTTTTATTTTTGACGACTCTTTTTTGGTGCACTATTTTTTTTTGTCCTTGAGTGTATTTAGAACTAAAGTTATGGGAATTTGAATTTTACTCGGTAGCTGTTTTTGAAACCAAAAATACAAGTCTACATTCCGGAAGTAGAAAAAAATGTTTGTTTACATATTTATTTTTCAAAATGTCGTTTAAATATGCAATAGTAGAAAATTTAAACACTTTAAAATATGAATTTGAGTTTTCAGAATCTTCAAAAATATAACTGGCAACAAGTTTTTACTAATATTTTTATCCAGAATCTGGCAGAAAAAGAGAGTGTGTGTTATTGTTTTTTTTTTACATTTGCTTACGATTGCGTAGCTCTTTAGAAGTTTCTGTTAAATCCATTTTTATTGATGAAACTTTTAATTTTTATGATTTAAAATGAGTAATGCTAAACGTAGAATTAGTGCAAAGAGAAAATATCAATTTCGCGGCAATTGTAGATCTACTAATAAACTTTCCAAAGTTTGTAGCTCAACATCCACCAACGCCAGTTCTTCAAAGATCAAAATGTCTGCGGTTTTTGATGAAGAAATGGCAGAGTAGGAGCATAAAACACTTACTGGAAACAGAATTATAGATATTGAATTTCTCTTATATGTTTTTTTACAACTTTGTTGCCCAAGATGTTTCAAAGAAGCTTTACTGTTTTCTGAGGTTTCAAGATATGGTTTGTGCTCAAATTTTGTTATAAGGTGTAAGCATTGTGACTTTTACTCAGGGTTTTCTAGTTCAAAGAAAACGTTAATCTGTCTTGAAGTAAATACACGATTTGCTTATGGTATGAGAAAAATTTGTAAAGATTTTTCTGCTGAGTTTAAATTATGTGGTACGTTAAATTTACCCAGGCTCAGTAAAACTGCGTACATTAATCATGAGAACAAACTCATGTCTATGATTTCAGAAGTTAGGGAAGTATCATTGCAAAAAGAAGTTTCTGAACTGTTAGTGCTACATCCTTCTAAAAATAAAATAGTTGAATGTGGTGTTTCAGTTGATGGATCATGACAGCGTAGGGGTTACACTTCCATGAATGGGTGTGTCGCAGCTTTGTCAGTTGACACTAGTAAAGTAGTGGAAATTTAAAATAATGTCGTCATATTGTCCTACCTGCAGAAAGATTTCTAAAATGCCTAAAAGCATTGTATCGGAAATTTTTGCAGCTGATCACGTATGCCATAGCAATTTTCAAGGTTCTGAAGTAAAAATGGAAGCTGTTGGTGCAACTAGAATCTTCCAACATTCTATTGTGAAGAGAGGCCTTAAATATGCGCAATATTATGGTGACGGGGATTCTAAGGGCTTTATCAGTGTCAAAGATATTTATGGGAAAGATAACGTCACAAAATATGAATGCATCGGTCATGTTCAAAAGAGAGTAGGTGCAAGATTGAGAAAACTAAATTAAGAAGAAAAAAAACCTGTCTAGTAAAGGCAAACTCACTGACCCTTTTATTGACCGATTGCAAAACTATTATGGGATTGCTGATCATAGCAATGTTGGAAACCTCTTATGTTTCCAACAAAATGTTATTGCGGTCCTGTTTCATTGCTCATTAAGTGTCAAGGAAACCATGCATAGACAGTGTCCTATCGGAAAAGAAGGGACACTGTCTATGCCAAAAGCGAAAGGAAAAACATACAGGTTTATCTAATGATGTATTAAACATGATTAAGCCTACATATTAAAAATTATGTACCAAAGAACTACTAACTAAATATGGCAAAACGCAGAACTCAAATGAGTGTTTTTACGGCATTATAATGCAGAGATTATCAAAAGAAGGTTTCGCGTGCCTCAAAACTTTAAAATCTGGTGCATTGGATGATGTTATACAGTTTAATAATGGGTCCAAGTGTTGTGTTGACATTTAAAAAGAACTTAATATCACTCTCCTGGTTATTTTACTTTAAAATAATACAAACATTATGGCATTAATTGAATTAAAGATGCAGATAATCATTTAACACCAAATGTAAAGCAGCGCAGAAAATTTTTAAAGCAACAAGGGGAAAAAATCAATGTTTTAGAGATTAAAGAGGATAATGTTTATAAAGCAGGGGCATTTTAAGTATATCTAATTGTGCTTAATATTAAGAGTTGCTGTTTAAAGTTTATTTCTGATAAATCTCAAAATACATTTTTTTAACGTATTTGCATCTGACAACATAAATATTAGAAAAAGTTGAGAATCAAATTAGTTTAAATTTTAGAAGTACATTTTTTTATTGATTCAAAGAACCCCTACCATTTCCATGATTATAGAGTTGATATGTTTTTAGTAACTAAGGTGTATATTATGTCTCGTAATAATTTTTTAGTGATTTTTCAATGTTTTTTTACTTGAACCTTGATAAAAATTGTAATAATTTGATTATCATTAGGAAAATAGTACCAACTCTAAGAAAATGTTTTGATGATCAACATCAAATTTACAGGAAAGTGATATATTTGTTTTTTTTTAATTTGAGTTATGTGCATTATTCTTAATGTTGATCAAAGACAGAGAGCAACAGTAGTAAATGTTGACACCTGTAGTAAAAGCATATCATACATATTTTATTTACAACACTTATATACGATACAGATAACATCTATATATATTCTGGACAATTCCACTGAATTCAGTTGGCAAGAATCGAATTAACTGAAAGGCTTGATACCATCCATCGAGTGGTCGTCCTACATCCTTTAGCTGGTTGACTATGTTCCGGATTCGAGCAGCATATACCCAGATTTTTTCTTGTACATTCATACGACACATAAAGAATTGATCAGTGAGTCCAATTACTCGTGCACGGGAATCGGGTCTGAAGTGTTCTTCGAGACGTTTCCAGGCTTCAATTGGATCTTCTATGTCGTCAATTATGCATCTATAAGTCTTTGAAACATTCAAGTATATCGTACTGAATACTCTATCCTTTCTAGCTTCGAAATCCTTCTGTTCTTTAGATTTCTTGTCATATTCTGGTTTTATTTCGGCTCCACTGACGATCCTCCAACAATTGCGTTCCATTAGCAATACTTTTATATCATTACTCAAAGAGTTGTAGTTGTCGGAGTCTAATGCGTCAATATTGGAATCCATTTTAATATATGAAACCGGGCCCACCGTCTAAAAAATTTAAAAGCTGGTTGCTTTAAACTACAGTGATAATATCAGCCATTACTTCAGCATGGTCTGGTCCCATGACCTTAATGTTGATCAAAGACAGAGAGCAACAGTAGTAAAAGTTGGTACCTGTAGTAAAAGCATATCATACAAATTTTATTTACAACACTTATATACGATACAGATAACATGACGAAATCATTTCGATTTTGATTAAATTTAAATTAGATTTGATGCCAACATAGTTATTAAATGAAGCGCCGGGTGGAGATCAAAGTGGTTAAGTTGATTTTAGATCACCTAAAATGAGTAGGATTCTACTTAAAGTACGAGAGAACTAAATTTTCCGAACAATTCTAACAATGAATTTAATTACAATTTTCACTGTGTTTTTCTCCCTAATTTTTTTTGTGCTCTAAGTAAAACATTTAATGTATTTTTCATAGTTTTAAGTTATGTTTCATCAGGAAAAATATTTTAATTGCAAATATTACAGTTTTTCAAAAATATTTCTTCGAAGGTGTACAGATACCTTAAAAGAAAAGGAATTTTCGTCCTTTTTTGAGTTTGATCAATAACAGTGACGTGCAAAATTTAACTAACTTATTTTTTGCAATAATTTCACGAGAAATCATCTAAGAGACATAGAATTCAGAAAGGAGAGACAGCATTTTTTACTTAATCGTTGACAAAAGCATAGTTAGACAAAAATGATTCAAAGGCGTACAAAAAAGGCTTCATTGAATTCATACTATCTTTACACATGATCGTCGGTGTGAGCGAGTGAGTGAATATGAATGTCGCACTATTCAGCGACTCAAGGGCGTTAGGTAACTTTCCTTCAAATTTATTGTCTATACAAGAGAAAGAATAGCAAGATGTTTCTTAGAATGGGATATCCTCTCCTTGATACAATGTTTGCTTGGAACCGTCTGTGTATATTCTGCACATGATTGTCAAATATTTCTTGAGATAAGAGGACTAATTCCTCAATAAGCAACTGTTTCTGTTATTGGTCGCTCCTCGGACGATGTAACGTGCATCTCTCCAATGCATCCCACTCAAGTTATACCGGTTTTAAATCAGTGGAGGGTGTTGACCAATCCATTCAAATTATATCTTCACTTTCAATTAGTTGCTGAACATCAGCAGCCCAATCTGGTCTTGCATTGTCATCCATAAAAATGAAGTCGAGTCCAATAGCACCTCGGAACAGACACTCATAGAGAAGGATCTTTTCCTTACAATGGCGACTTCCGGTTACAGAATTTCTGTCTAAAATGTAGAGCTGAGTCCATCCATTCAACATAATGTCTCCCCAGACGACAACTCCAGATCCAGTGTATCAATCTGTTTCCGTGATGTAATTGGGATGAAACAGTGTTCAGAACCTCTCTCCAAAACAACTGCCGTTGATAGTCGCTTGTGGCACTGAAACGACTCTCAGCTGTAACAACGGCATGACTCCATTGATGAGAGGTATTCCTTTTGTGCTCCCTACACCACTCTAAGTGGTGCAAACGATGGCAAACTTTCAAAGGGATACAGCTTTCATGGGGGAGAGAATAGGCCAACTTTGTGGAGGCGTCTGTCCAAAGTGAAACAGTCTTATCGGACTGTTGCCATACACAGTTGCTGAGAAATGCTGCTTGTTGACATAAATTGCCCCTCTATTCTTCTTTTATTGTACTCTTCAGCGGCACACTGACCGCACCTTGTTTTGCTTACACTCACGTCATTTATGATGCTTTCTTCCTGACATTTGCATACACGTCATCTTTCTAAGGAATGACGTATTCATTGTACTGATCGTAATAACGCCTTTGTCTGCCATTTCGTGACTATCTTCGTATTATTTGCTTTGTTACCTAAGTTTTGAGCACCAGTGTATAAAAATAACAATATTTTAGTAATTATATACTGGTACCCATTTCATGCAATAGAAATTATTTGGTTCTTTTTAAATAAAAAAAGTTTAATATGATATATATATATATAAACATGTGTGTGTGTGTGTGTGTGTGGTGTGTGTGTGTGTGTGTGTGGTGTGGTGTGTGGTGTGTGTGTGTGTGTGTGTGTGTGTGTGTGGTGTGTGTGTGTGTGTGATTTTCCCCATACTAAATATATATTCATAAAAAGGTGCTAACGTTTTTCATCTTATTATTTTGATGCATTACTCAAGAGAGACAAAGAGAGAGAGAGATATATATACGTTTATAATTTTCTACTTCTAAAATATATCTACACAAATATCCACTTCTTAAAAATATTATTTTAGTTCTACATTATTATACAAATATATTTTCTTGATATTTTTTGTTATTGAATTCTTATATACATAAATATTTATATATATATGTGTGTGCGTGTGTGTGCGTGCGTGCGTGTGTGTGTGGGGGGAGTGTTAAAAATAAAGTAATTCCTAAGGTTATTGGACATTTTAAATAAGGAGAGATAAGATTTCAAAGCAATAATAATAAATTGCATCGAAATTCCCATGGAATATGATAGTTTTTATTTAAACATTCAGTCCATATTTTTTAACTAGTTTATTATTTAATATATATAAAATTAAGTGCTACGTGATTGGAAAGTAGCTTAATATATCTTGAGGAATATTTTGTCATATCTTAAAACAGAATCACATAGTATATAATCAAAAGAATCGTTCATATCAACATTAATTATCAGAACGAGAAGTTGTTTGACGGGTTGATTTGATCAATATATTTTCTTACATGGATCAGTAACGCATAAGAAGAAATATGAACTGAATGGACTGTTCAGAAACTTGCGCTTTACTGTCATCATTAATTTCTAAGTTAATTCTAAAATATTGTTATAATAAAAATAGTATTTTATAGCAAGAGATAATATAGAGCGTTAAAGATTTACATCGATAACTTTTTATGTTCATAGTTGATATGGGAATAATAGTACTTTTTTTCATTCATTTAAGTAAAATTTTTTCGAGAAATTATTTTGAATTACAATTAGTAAATTGCATATTTTGAAAAATTCATACAATAAATACACTTGAAAGTTTTCAAGAAAATTCCTCTAATTTAAATGTTAATTTTTAATAACTTGTAATATTTGTCCTAATAAATAAGATGATTTTCAGGAAAATATAAATATGGAAACTTAAAATTATATATTCATTGAATGATGATTTAAAAATATAATACGTCACTAAATGTTTATATTTTGTTATTTTTTGTTTGTTGAAACAAAGAAATATTGCTTAAACCCTAAACCCAATTTCTTTGAAATAAATTAAAAGTTGTCGTATCTTCCAGAATTTTAAAGCATTTCTCTTTGAAAAAGAAGATGAATCCTTACAACATCTTGAAAACTCTAAGATAAGATTTGTTGCAGTATTAGTAAACTATTTCTTGAAAGTGAATCATTTGTAAAACTCAAAAGACAGAATGTGTGCATTTCTAGAATTCTTCCAATTTCCGAAAGCCTCGCAAGTATCTTTATCCCATTTCTCCAAAGGGTACAAATTTTCAACCAGTGCTAAAAGTAAAAGCTATATATTTTTTTCAAAAAAATAATTGTAGCATGAAAACATAACGAAAAAGATGTAAATTTATTTTGCAAGCAATAAACTAGAATTGACGTCATTAAACCTATTTTCTTATGACTTTAAATTTAAATATGGTATTTTAGTTCAAATAAAGTTAAGAAATGTTTTTATTTCATCTGCACTGTTCTATTGTCTTACTATTATTAAAGTTTCTATCTTTGCTTACCTTTTTTTAATCCGAAACATTTTGCTTCTATACGATGCCTGATTTCCTTCACAGTTGAATATTTTCAAATTATTATTATTCAACAAATACATGCTGTTGTTGTTGTTTTGTCCTTCCCGAAAGAAAGAAGGAAAGTTCCCATAGTCTGAGAAAGATTGACATCTTTCACCGTAGCATTGAGCACCATACGGTGGCATTAAATGCTGCTTAATGTAAAAAATACTTTATGTGTAAGATACTATTTTAAAAGAAAATACATATAAATGAGAAAAACAATTTCAAAATATTTGTTGCTTATTTTCCAAGCTTTCAGATAAAACTATTTTGTCTCTACATATTTTTAATGATGTTGTTTAAGGAATACAATTCATATTTAAACTAAAACTTAATTTAAGTAGAAATGGAAATATTTAATCTGAAATCACTATTTCTGTCATAAAACATTAATTTTTTTTTAATATACTTTAATTAAATCCGAATTTTTTGCTTATATTTTTGTTATCCTAAAAATTGTAGCATTGCTAATGATTGGATTATATTTAAACAAATTTATTAAAATTGAGTTTGTAAAATCTAATACTATTATAAATTCTAATGCACAGAAATCACGAATTTTGCACAAATGAATTATTATAAAATATATTTATAAATATCATTGATTGCAAGAATTGTAAAAATTTATGACATTTTCAACCAAAAGAAAATTTTTATATTATTTATATATATGCGTATGAAATGTTTTCAGGAGACATAAAAACATGTTGGAATAAGATATTAAGACGATATGGTACCCTAAAAACAATTAAGTTGCAGAAAAAGTTTTTATTGGCTTACTTGATTCCTCAAATCATTATAAACAAGCTTGCCAAAATTTCAAAGCTTTACTTGAACTTCTTATCAAGTTATAGAGCAATATTTGATGCAGGACAGCAACTACTACGCCCACATTTCACATTATCTGCTAGAAAAGAGCCTGATAAAAGATGAATTAATGATTTTTCTACCGCGTGTAAGTGAGAATGACGTTATATATGCAGTAACAAAAAATTTCAAGAAAGGATTGTACAATTCAAGCAAAAATTCTAGTTTGTGAGTTTTTAATTGGGGGGAGGGGGATAGAAAATGGATTTGGTCAAGATTTAAAATTTGTTTGGGCTTTTTATAATACTATTATCAATGAAAATAAAACTTCAAAACGGATTCTTCCAAAGCACAAATACTAAATCTCATTTGGATAACTCAGATATTTAAGAATCTAATTCACAAGAATAGACCAACTCTCCCATTTTTATATATTTGTTTTTGGTGATATATATATATGTATCCCATGTGGGCGAGATTCAACACTTTTATTATTAAAATATTTTAAGATATTTATTAAAACAAATGCACATATACAGTTCATAGATTTTGATGTATTTTACCTATAAATTGTTATTTGATTTTGCTTTTATTCGTGTACAATATTTAACATGCGAAGGCTTTTAAAATCATGGAAATAAAAAATAAAGGCATAGATATCTTTTGTACGTGTTGTGCATTAGCTCTGAGAATGCAATTAGATCTGAAGCATGTGTATTTATTTTTTTATATTTATTAAGATAAAGCTTTATGCAATATTGATCTTTCATTCGCTTTCTTCTATATATTCATTATGGCAGTATACTGTTTAATTGTTCTACATTTGCGCAATTTTTTATGGTAAGCAGTTTTAAATAAATTAATTAATGTTCCATAAAATTTCAGACTATTCTATGAATTTTATATCATGTTTTTCATGGATAGAAAACTTTAGACTCATATTTCTCCATGTTGAAATTTTGTACATATACCTTTATTCAAAACCCTAAGGCTTTTTTGATAGTTGAAGTATGGGTTTGAAATTTTTTTACGTGTTCTGAAATGTATCATTTGTCAAACCGTGCATCGAATTAGCTCTAACATGTTTAGTACTTTTTCTAAAATGTTCTTAAAATCAAAATTAATGTTTTTTTGAGAATTTTTGGAAGTTTAACTATAAAAAAATAATAATAAATTAGAGCGCAGCAGCAGAAAAATCCCATGCACTTTTTTATGTAGTATATTATAAGGTACTTGGCAAAACTTTTTGAAAGAAAAGAGGCATATTTAACAAAAGCCTTAGGAATTTAAAAAATGTCTTAAAAAGTTCAAAAAATTTAAATTTTGCAAACATTTTGCAACAAAGTAATAATTTCTTGTTTGGAGTTATTATTAAATACTAACCTTTATAAAATACAATTAAAACCAAATATCAAATATTAAAAACAAAAAAATTGAGAAGATGGTACCATATCACCTTAATACATAAATATCCATCAATTGTCATAATTTTCAAGCTCAAAAAAAAGTTATGTATAGAAGTAAAATTTTATTTCATTCATTTTTCACAATCGAAAAATCCTTGAACACTTTTTTGACAGAAAAAACCGAAATGAACTTTTGTAACTTAAGATTGTCTCTAGCTTTTTCCCCCTTTGAAAGGCACGTTGGGAAAAGAAGTCGAAAAATAATCAATTGTTGAATAAATTGAGGAAAGGAAAAATAAAAATTTGCCTTAAAAAATTAAAAAAGAAAGGAAAATATGGAATTCGAGATTTATCAAACCTACAATTCAATCTTGGTTGTTCTTTATATATGTATGCCATATTTTCTTTCTTTATTTCTTTCTTTTTTACAAGCATACACAAATCTAAAATGTAATTTGAATTTATGTCAAAGAATTTGCGAGCATCAGTGTTGTATTTTTATCATTTCGCGGCTTAATAGTAAAAAGAAATGTAACTTTCAGGGTATTTTCTATTTTTGGTAAGCTAGAAAAAATGTTTTAGAATAGATTTTCTAAGGCTGGATTTGTGAAAACAGATTTGCTGACAATTGAAAATTAAAAAACATGTGAAGATCCATTGTTTGTGCTCTATCGAAAATGCATGATAGATTAAGAAAAAAGAAAACTTTTCTAATGATAAAAACCAAGTGAAGTATTTTTTTCAACATGCAAACATTTTTAGAATTATTTTGTATTCAGTTACATTTTTTCATTTGAATGAATTAATAAATATTATAACAAATATTATTATTTAAATAGTAATAATTAAAGTAAATATTATCATTTATATAAGAAAAATTTTCATTTACATTTTCAATTTAAATGATACGTAACTTACCAATTCAATTATAAGAATAAAAACGTATTGTAAATGTAAAAATAAATTGGAAAAACGAATTATTTATAACATTGTGTTTTAAACAAAATGTTCACAGAAGGTTATAAAAATTCTTAAATGTAATAAAAAATGAACTGATGTTTAAAAAAATTAGAGTTATTTTCAATTAATTGAAAATATTCATCAAATATCTTCCAAAAAAGTCTATTATCATCATTTTAAAAATGAAAGACTAATGATTTTGTTTTGTACACTTATTTTCATGTAACAGTTTTATTCAAAAATATCACATGCTATTGATTATTATTTTTTTCTACTCACCGTACGTTCAAAAATATTTTTCAAAATTTGCATTTAAATGTATTAAATGCTTTAGTTTTTAAAATATTATTATTTAAAATGTGTTTCCTTTTTAAAAGGTAGATAGTATTTGTTATTGAAATTACTCATATTTAAACCAATATGCTCGTTTAAATATTTATATATTTTAAATTATTTAAATGTTTGGGATCTTTGGTTAAAAAAATGTGAAATCACAATTGTTTGGTTATTGCGTTGAGTCTAATATTCCACAAATAAATTTTGGTAATCAAGTAGTATATTTAAGTTTGAAAGTTTAAAATTGTGCCAAAATGTTATAACTTTCTCACGCCTCCAACAATTTGTTACAATCATTTGTTTCGATTTTCGTATGTATATTAATTTCCTTCTATACTGAATGCTTCCAACTTTTCCTAAAGTGTATCTATATTTTGTAAGAGTATGAAACATAGTGTTTGCAAGGTGAGACAATAGAATATCTACTATTCCATTTAAAAATCAATAATAAGAATTCTTCATATTATTGTAATTCTCAAAATTATCGTTAAAAATATGTATAGAAGTTTGTAACAATTTCTTAAAATAAAAATAAAGTTATTGTTCAGCAATATTAATATTTGATAATTTCCCAGAATTGAAAACTTTATTAATATTTTCCAGTTAAATTGGTATTTTCCAGTTCAAATATTTTGAATATTAAAATTTAAAATACATAAAGTCATAATATATATTATATTGACTTATATCTTTCTAACGATTTTCTTTCAGTATTAAGAAAGAAATGCAAAATAAAAAAATAAACACATTAATTATGAAAATTCTTAAATTCATAATATAATAATATAGAGCCCATAGTTGCATAAAAGGATCTTTATTTGCATGAGGTAATAGAATTACCTAATCTGGTTCTAATTTATCTTCCGGTGGGACCGAGTCAAAACGTACTGTCACCTGTATGATGCTACAAGCTACGGATATCGACATGCATATATTTAGGCCAGAGATTCCTAAAGTGGTCTATATTGACCCCCAGGGGTCTATGACGACCAGCAAGGGGTCTACTTCAGCGAAAAAATAATTTGGAGTCTATAAGGTGTAAATTGGTGTCTACGATATTGCCTCTTATTAAACCAGATTGGGATTTTAAGACGATATGGTACACTAAAAATCATCAAACTATAGAAGTTTTTATTGGCTTATTACATACCTCGAATCTTTATAAACATTCCTGCAAAATTTCAAAGCTTTACCTGCATTTTTTATCAAGTTAAGCAGCAAGATTTGATACTGGACAGCAACACTACCACGCCAAAATTTCAGATTATCTGCAAGAAAAGAGTCCGATAAAAATGAATTAGTTATTTTTCTAATGCGCATCAAGGAGGCTGACATTATATATGCAGCAACAAATCAATTCAAGAAAGAATTGTGCAATTCATGCAAAAATTCTAGTTTGTGAATTATTTATTGGGGGAAGAGCAAATGGATTTGGTCAAGATTTAAAAGTTGTGCGTGATTTTTATGATACTATTATGAATGAAATCAAAACTTCAAAACGGATTCTCCCAAATCACAAATACTAAATTTCATTTTGATAACTCAGATAATTAAAAATCTAATTTGCAAAAATAGAAAAACATTCCCATTTTTATATATTTGTTTTTGGTGATATATATATATATCCTATGTGTGTGAAATTCAACTCTTTTATTATTAAAATATTTTAAAATAGTTAATTAAGCAAATGCGCATATGTAGTTCTTATATTTTGATATATTTTATTTATAAATTGTTGTTTTATTTTACTTTCATTCGAGTACAATAATTAACATGCGAAGTCTTTCAAAATCATGGAAAATAAAGTAAACGCATGGGCATCTCTTGTACATGTTGTGCATTAGCACTGAGCATGGAATTAGCTCTGAAGTGTGTGTTTTTAACTTTTTTTATAATTAGTAAGATAAAGTTTTATGAAATATTGATCTTTCATTCGTTTTTTCTATATATTCATTATGGCAGTATAATGTTTAATTGTTCTACATTTGTGCAATCTTATATAGTAAGTAGTTTTAAATAAGCTAATTAACATTTCATTAATGTTTGAGACTATTCGATGAATATTTTATCATGCTATTCACGGAATGAAAACTTCAAACTCATATTTCTCCATGTTGAATTTTTGTACATATATCATTATTCAAAACCCTAAAGCTTTTTGATAATTGAAGTATGGGTTTGAAATTTTTATTCATGCTTTGAAATATATGTTTTGTAAAACAGTGCATGGAATTAGCTCTAACATGTTTAGTGCTTTTTCTAAAAAATTTCAAAATCAAAACTTATGTTTTTTTGAAAATTTTTGGAAGTTTAACTATAAAAAATTCAAGCGCAGCAGCAGAAAAAAAAAACCATGAACAGTTTTACGTAATATATTATAAGGTACATGGAGAAAAACTTTTGAAAGAACATTGAATTATATTTAAAAAAGCCTTAGGAATTTAAAATAATCTTAAAAAGAGTTCAGAAATTAAAATTTTACAAATATTTTGCAACAAATCAAAAAATTTTGTATGGAATTATTATTAAATATTAACCTTTATAAAATACAATTAAAACCAAGTATTAAATATTAAAAATAAAAAAAATTGTAAATATGGTACCATATCGCCTTAATTTTAAAGAAAATTTTATTTAGTGGAAACAGATTTTACTTATTTAGCATATTTAATTACTAAATTTTTTGAGATTTATTTCCAATTAGAAGATGACAGCATACATTTTATTAAAACTGAACCATCATTCAACTTTTCAAGCTTCAACTTTGAACATTTAAATGCCCTTATTCATAATTTAAAATTAAGTTTGAGAATGCTTTGACTATGTTAACACTGCAGCAAAAAAAAGAAGAAAAAAATACTGGACACTACTAAAGGAGATTTAGGTTTAATTCTGGCAAGATGGACGTCATATTTTTTTTAAACATTTAGAAATTCCCCTGTACCAAAAAGTACGACACGGGAGCTTACAGAAGTAAGCATGAAGTACACATTTCGAAGGAATTTAAAGCTATGAAAGATTATTTTACAAATATCAATGCCTTCTTCGAGATTCGAAGCAAGGCCTTACGGCACCTCAGTAAGCCGCATTAACCACTACAACGGAAGGGCGGCAATGATGATACTATGTGTTAAAATTGCTTCTTTCGCACCAGTTTCATCCCTCCCTCCCTCCTGTTTGTTGCTCAGGTATTTTATTTAAGTTATTTTACGTATTAATTACTTTATAATTTAATTAACATGCGTTTTCTAAGTTATAAATACAATACATTACTAGCTTCAGTAAATTAAATGTTTTAAAGTAAGTAGTAGAACCAACTGTTAATATGACATTTAAGTTGATAAATTTGCAAAAATTCAGTATTAGAGAGGTAACCAGGGATCTACCCAAAACCGAAACACAGGGCAAGAGGCCTATGAGACAAAAAGTTTGGGAATCTCTCATCTAGACCTTTGCTACGATGAATTTCATGACAGGTTGCTTTAGCAACAATGGCAACAGTATTTTTTTTTTGCACTTACCTCGTTCGTCTTAAAGACTTTGATCAATCTCCTGAAATATGAAATAAAACCCTTAAAAATTTCATAGTCAGTTTGATTGCTTCTTATTTTATCAGGATTTTTAATAATTAATTGAGTATTCGAAATGACCTTTATTCATAAAATGTTTATATTAAGAAATAGTCAGTTAGTCAATTTAAATTACTTTGAAAATATTAGTTAAATTTCATCTTCTATAATAATAAATAGTCACTTTAAATGTTTGGAGAATAAAAATGTTATCTTGTGAACTCAGCATTCAGTTCAAACCGTCTCGAGAGGAACATTAAGAAGAAGATAAATAACCAAATGAGTTGTCTTCTGAGATGCTCTTCTCCAGTTTTAATCAAAGTAAAAAATATTATGGTTTCCCTTAAAGGCCTGAAACATACACACGCACGCACAAAAACAATTTTTTCTTTCTCGATTTCAGTTAACACGTGATAAAGTAATGTATTATACATTGTTTCGTTTTTTTTTTTCATTACAATATGATTTAGCAGATACAGAGACACATTTTCGTAATCCTCTGTTCAACTATGAACCATTAGGCGCAAAATTTAAATGAGGAAATAAATCAAGTATAATTTTACATGAAAACAAAATCAAAGGTGGTGAATGTGAGAGTCACACTATAAAACAACACTAGGGCTATCGGTGACGGACCTCGAAATTTTTTTCGCATTATTCAAGTGATGAAAACAAAACTTGAGATGCACCTCCTTTACCTAACTACCACACAAAAGAGAAGACATTGGGTGCTTACAGATGAAACGTTCATATGCTCCTCTACACAACAGGTCTTTAGTGGCAACACGACTAGAACCCAGATCAGGAGTTCAGGACCATAATCATTAGGCTACTGCAACCACACTATAGGTGAGGCAGATTCGACTTATAATTCAGTTACTGTGAATACACGCAAGGTAGGAAATGGTCTAAAGAAAACCTGCAAAATGGATGAATATCTAAACGTGTGATTTAAAGTTGAGATCCTTACACAAATGCATTTCATTGCATAAAGAAAAACACTACGGTCAAACGAATTTACAACATAAGAAAATTTAAGTTTAAATAAAAGTTAGAGATATATTTTGAAATTAGATAGAATTATCCACAGGAAATAAACGTAGACTGTGCAACTTCATATCCTTTGAGCAAATTTTTCATGCATAAATATCCTTTCGTTCGTAAAATGAAATTTTTAAAGCCAAGTGAATAAATTTGTTTATATTTACTAAGAACTATATTGAAAGGAATATGATCCATTTTTTTTATCCGTGCTTGCTTTATAAGAACCAATCCAAAGCTCCAGAAAAAGGTTAAAAAAAGGGTGAGGGCAGACGCACGGGCTTTTAAACTTCTATGATTTTTTCAGATATAGGTTAGATAATTTTATTAAGAGTCATTGGTAGCAATAGTTGAAATATAGACTTTTTAAATTAAAACTAATTTAAAATAATATTATAATAATTATTATAATTTTTAAAAAAATATTTTCTTTCCATAATGTTTAGGATTGTAAATGTGGTGAAACTTTCCATAGGAAATCAACTGACTATTTATATTTTCATTCAAAACTTTTCTAATAAAATAGCGATATAGACGGCTTCCTGAATGATAAACGGGTACGAGGTGAAATGTGAGGTCATAACTGTTCTAGGAAAAGATTTAAAAAAATAACCTGTACTTAATTAAGTGATGAAGAGCACATTTTTGAAAATATTTAAAATTGACACCCTTCATTACGTCATTAGCCACTGTAACCTCAAATTCCACAATCTTACGATAATTTTTAGCTAACATCATTTTACTTAATAGTACTACAAATCGCAATCACAAAGTGGGCAAAAAAATTTATTCGTTTAGTTAAAATTAACGTAGTTTGTGTGGGGTTGGAGAGAGTATATCACCTTTGACTGTTCTTTAAAAAAACAATTACACACAAACTCACAGAAGTTTCTCAATTGCTAGCCCCCAATTAGTGAAGATTCCAAAATAATACAACACTTGTTCTTTTCCGTTCATAACAATCATGTAGAATATTTTTATACGTAGAACATATTCACTTTAAAAACATCACCAGAAAATGTTTTTGTGCGACTTGTGACTGCAATTAATAGTACCTGTGTGTAAAGTAATATTACTGGAATAATCACACACTGAAAAACTGTGAAATGTATGTCACAGTAACTAATAATGTAACGAAGAAAGATGATTTTTCACATTTTTGGAAATGGGGCCGTCCTCACTTAACCAAGTGCAGGGTAATTTTTATATTTTTCGCAAAACAGATATGACCCAACATTTCATCTCGGGCCCGATTATCGTTAAGTTTTCGGACACTGCATATTCAAATGCATGAGTGCGTGCGTGTTTTTTTTAACATTTATAAACCCCGTGCAACACGCAATGTATAACACGGGAGCATACAACACAGACAGAAGAAAGGATTACAATACAAACATCCATGCCTTCTCCGGGATTTGAACCCAGTCCCTACGGCACCGCAGTCAGCTTCACTGACCACTATATATTGTGAGGTTTAAAAACAAGTTTTTATTTTATCTCTATGTATACAATCTGTTTATACAAAAAATTATTATAGTCAATTTATTATTTTTTTTCAAATAATTAGTGATGTTTAATAATTTTTCTTGATTTTGTTTGTTTTACATAAAGCTTCAGTCTGAGACATCACTCACTAGGAGGGACAATTTCAAATTCGAAAGTGTGTAATAAATTAGAGGGAAACAAGGAACAAAAGTATGGAGGATAGCAAAAATTAAGACTTTTGTTTATATTAGCAAACACATTGTAAGCTAAATAAATCTAACATACATTTCCGTGTATAAGCCGAACAGTTTTGGAACTTTTTTAAAGCTAAAGTGCAGGGGTAGACTTATATATGGATCCGCTAATCTCGGAAAAACGTATTTCGGGGAAAGAAAACTTTTTGTTACGTTTTCCATTATTCATGCTTAAGAGATTTTAATCTTTAAACTTTTTAGGGGTTTCGAATCCAATCTTTATTCAAACAGAAAAAAAAAATACATAAATCCTCCAAAGTCGGGGTTAGATTTCAAATTTCTGAATTGTTCTAAAAATTTACATTCACTCATTGGAATGTGTTTGAATGTACATGATTATCATTTGGTAAGTTTCCCTGCGGTCACGAGGTGTTATTTTTAAGGCATCATCTTTAATTCAAGATTATTCTTTGTTCACTCGATAGCTTCTTTCTCATTTACAAAATATGCCGAACAACCATAATTTTAAAACTTTAAGCAGATGCAATCAATTGCAGTTTAAAATTAGGAGTATACTAATTATTCTTTCCCTTAACTTAAAAAAATGGTACAGAAAATAACAAACACACGAAATATATTTTTAAATATAAATATATATAAAGGATTTTTCTTGTATATAAGATAGCAAATGAATGGAAAAATACTCGCTACCTTCTGATCGATTTATAAGAAATACACTGTATATATGTTTATATATTTATGTATATATATATAATATGTACAGTTTATTTATATATTGTATTTTATGTATTACATATATAAGCTGTCCTAAGTCACAGCAATGTTTATAATATTGTAACATCCTAATTTTTATATTTTACGCTATTACTTTTATTTTTCCATGCATATTTTCTAAAATATATTGTCTGATTAAAGTGCAATGTCAATTTTTTCAGCGTTGATTAATGTTTATTCATCTCTCTCTTGCAGAGAAATTTTGACTGCAAATATATATAGCAGGTGTATAGCGTTTTAACTTCCTACATTACTTGAAAAATATTTGTCCCAATTTATTCATTTACCAACATTTTCGCCTTCATGGCAACATGGCAACACGTTTAAAAATTACGAATTTTTCATTTTTCAGTAAGATCTAAGTTTCATTTTCTTTTCTTTTTTTCAGATACATAAGTCTCGAACTTTGGGTAAAAATTTTTCAAGAAATTCACTCTGGATCTGTACACAGATCAACTTATATTCGGAACTATATAGTTTATAAAAATATTTGTTGTGAACTTGTAACGAGTACTATTTGGGTTCTTCTACTAATCCTCTTGTAGTAAACTATTCTTTATCTTTAATTTTAGTTTAAAAACCGCTTTAGGTGGTGGTGACTTCATTTTATGCAAATGTAACTAATATTTGAACCCTGACGTTCCGTATGTGTAGTTAATAGTTTATCATTGATCGCTATTCATGAAATCTAAGAATAAGAGAAAATGAACTACGACTGAGAGGTCGAGCGTCTTGAAATTAACATTCGGTGTAGAATTCACCAGGAGTTGTGTAAGTAAATAACAGAAGAGCAGACCGAGTTGTCTGGGTTCGAGAAGGATTGACCTAAGATGTTCCAATTGAAACTAAAAGATTTTCAATTATCTTATATATAGGATTAAGTGTTAGGATTTCAGATTGATCCCAGATTTAAACTATAAAGTTGTAAATAATCCATAAAGTGTTAAATTTAGAATAAATGAAGCTATTTTTAAGACCATGCCTGCTTCTTCCCCGAGCCCTTTTACTCCAACGACCTCCAGTATGCGACAAACTAAATTAAAGGTAAACCAGTTTTAGACAAATCTAATCATACAAAAAGAGCATCATTTTTCTTTAGAAAATAAGCCTAAATAAAAATATTTTCATTCTTCATATACACTTTTATAGAGAAATAAAAAATTGCTTTCAAAATCTCTCTCTTCTGCGCTTCAAATACATCCCGATATTTATCTTTATTCTACAATATAACACGATGTTTTTCCATTCCAATAAAACAAAAAACTTATAACTTTTTCTTTGTGGTATAGTTCTGACATGTCTTTCTTCTGAGATCTTACTGTGGCAAAGTGGCATTACATTTCAATTTTTTTAATGAAAATTTTTACTTCCTTCTTTTGCAAAACTTTGAGACGTTACTAAAGAAATATCTCGAAGTCTATTTTACAGAAAATTTAGCATTAATTAAATACCCATACCATAAATAAATTCATTTGAGAGAAATAATCGAGAAAGTAAGATTTTATTATATGTATCATAATTATAAGAATGGAATGGTTTAATAACAATCGTCATTGTATAAAACTTGTAACATAGCTCAAAAAGATCTAAATTATAACATTAGTGAACGGATAAAGTAACTTTTGTTTTTAGCATTTGAAAAAGAAATTCAAAAATTCATACAATTTATAAGCAGCTGGAGAAAATTTTATAAAATTTTAAATTTAGAACGTTTTTTATTTATTAAAATTAGTTGTGATAAATGAACAGCGTTTATAATGGAAAAATGCTTCTCTAACAATGTGTTAAGTTATTTAATAATTATAATCAACATTTAGTTTCTTTTAAGTTTTGTACTATGTGCCGCAAATTATTCCTTTTTCATAAAGATAACTTGGTATTTGCAACAATACAATACTGAACACTTTTAATGTATTGTGCTCGTAAGAATAACAGTAGCGTCGATATAAAAGTCTTTCGATGATATATGAAATTTTATTCAATGAAATTACTTAATTAAATAATAATGGAATGAAGTGGTTCTTGTAAAATTTTTCTTTCTATAAACATGTTTTTTTTTTCACTTAAGAATATATTATACAGCTACGGAACGTAGTGGTAGAATCGTAGAAATCATGTTGCTCCAAGTCTTTTATCAAATCATATAAACCAAACCAAGCGCTTTTTCTTTCAAAAATTATATTCCAAAAGTTCACATTAAATCTTAAAATAAAAGTTGTGAATATAAAAAAATAATACATAATTATAAAATAAAAAATAATTTTAAAAAAATCACACAATATGGAAAAATATCCATGTAATAATTACCAAAGACCACATTTAAACTTGAAATATAAGCTATAAATTGAAATAAAAATATATTTAATTGCAATAAAATAATATTTTCGAGAAATGTCAAAACATAAATTCAGTTTAATAAAGTACTACTAGGCAAACAATTTATAAATAATCAATGAGCCCTAGTGGGAAAATTTGCTTTGCGTATGGAAACGTTAAATTAGTTTTTTTTTAAAAAAATGTTAAGAAAAAATATATAAATAATGCATAAATGCATAATGAATAAATAATTTATTACCGTGATTGATTACATCATCGTTTGAATAGAACTTCTTCAAAGATATTTAATTAGAGTGATGTACCTTTTAATTTAAATCATCAGGGACGACAGCGAGAAAACCATTAAAAAATTCGATTAAGAACACTGAGAAAAAAATGATTTTCTCCTCTTAAATTAAAAATGTCTTGATTATTCTTATAAAATCAGAAAACTGTTGATTTCAGAGAGAATAAAGGCTTTATATAACAATAGATTGGAGGAATATTTATGGTATATTATAATGCTTATCCTTTGAAAACGTTTCGTAAGACTCAACTTCCGATTTCAAAAAATAATATTAAACTCTTCTATGATCCATTCATGTTGCAAATGATGAAACAAAATTGTAATTTGAAATTAAAAATTTAAATGTCAGCCATGGAGAAAAATGAACGCATAATATTGGAAAACCTTATGAATCTTTATACATTTCGATAAAGAAATCATGTATGAATATTATTTAAACCTTATAAACCGACATTTTGCAAGGTAGACTTAAAAATTATTGAAAAACTCGTCTTTCATGTAGGGGTGATTTCTAATATCTTGAATACGCTCTTCTATGTTTAATATTAAGCATATTAATGAATTTAGGCCAGTCCATCTCAAACTTTCAGTATTTGGGACCCAATATTCAATCATAATTTTCATCGTCCCCCCTCCATACTATAACAATGTGTTGAATTCAATAGTACTATACTTTGATGCTAACGCTACGATACGATTTAAACCTGTTAAGTACCACCGGCCTATTTAAACGTCTCGCTCAGCTAAAGCGTTATCTTCCCCAGACGTATATATACGTCTGCTCGAAGTACGATCTTTTATGTACACTGCTATCCATAAAATCATTCCGAAACTTTGGAACGTAATAAAAGGGCCTTGTTTTTACAAGCGCTTATGCGCTGTAAAGGATGTACTTATTTCAGAGGATTTGCTTCTAAATAAAATAGTTTTTTCTTTTCTTTCCCCTCCCCACTATAACATACGCACGCCGATATAGAAAACGGTGGCATTGGGAAGCGAAACGAATAACTTTTAATCGTCAGTTAAGGGATTAATTATAAACCATACAAATTATCAACCATTAAATTTGTATATAATTTTATATACGACAAGATATTATGGTTACTGGTAATTATTATACTTGTTCTTAACTTAGGATTTTTAAATATTAATTATAAAATAAATTGTGCAGTTCTGATAGATCTATAAGTGTATTATATTATGGTGTCGTGGAACTTGGTAGCGTATTGTGAGGCCAGGCTAATCATTAAAAAAATACTTTTTTGTGAGCTAAAATTGGTTTATTTTACTTTTTAACATTTAAATGATCACTCTTAAGAGAAAAAGTCAGTCTCTGGTGGTAATTCTATACAGCCAATTTTATTTTGCCAGCTAATTCTATTTAGCATTGGTGTTCACTCCTCGCGTCTTCTTTATTCGCCCGTCGGATACTGTGTCAGTAGTCTATCGTGGGGAATCGATCGGAAGGCCCTCGCCTCGCGCTTTCTTCCTAGATCCGTCGAATCCGTCTCGGAGGTCTATCGTGGGAGTCGATCGGAAGCCATCCCTCTTTTTCTTGGGTCGAACCCTTTAAACTCTAGGGTGGGTCCACTCCACACCCGTCATCACCCCCCATTGGCCGGCCACCAGGTTTTTCACCCGGCACCTCGGTCTTGCAAGTCCACCATTCGTGCAGAGGTAACAAAGGTTCCTGTCTCTCTCAAAGGTCGCCGACGACAAGGACTTGGCTGACATCTGGTACTCGAACCATCTGGCCGCCTTTTTCTCTTTTGATGCCACCCGCCGCCGTCTGCCGAGGCGCCAGCCTTTCAAGACTGACAATCAATGCCTATGAATGAAAAATAATGCAGTGATGCCCAGCCCATAGTGTTTTCCAGTCCCACCGGCGCCGAGAGTCCAGCGGTCCGACAAAGCACAATGACGCCAAAGCCACGTGCTCCCCAGCTGGGAAGTTCCTCATGAATTGGGGTGATTTCTCCTTTGTGACTACATCACAATATCAATGAAATGTGTATTTTGTTTTTTTTTTAAGTCAGAATGTATTCTATTTTGTTTGTTTACTTTCAATACATTAATAATTATTTTATATAATCTTTTTTTTTCAACTTTTGAATATGCTCTAGCTTCTCTCGCAGAGTTATCAAGCCCCCAAAGGGGGCGCGCAACACAGTTTGAGAAACGTATATTTAGGCTAATAAGGTGGGAAAATCTTTTCCAGCAAAAGCAAAGAACAATACGCAAAAACGTAATTACAATGTAATTCCTAGTATGTGCATTAATTGATTAAGTACTGTAAAATAAAAGTATAATCTTTTTAAGAAGGCGGAATGATCGAGAATTAAAACGTCTATATTAGTTGTAAGGTTTGGTTCATGCCAAAACATTTAATAATTTTCAAATAGGAAATGAATAAGTGTAATTTTCATATTTTGCTTACTTTTTTAAAATGTTAAGGATAATTATCTAATTTAATTACTACTTATCCTACATTTTACGAACTGTTATTTTAGGTAAATAATGTATTTTGTAATGGCAAGGTCAAAAATAATCACTAAAGGTTTTATTAGAAATCATATTTTTTCCCCTTGCATTTCATTTTTTTTAAAAAATTTTAAATTGAGCTAATGTACATTGAATTGTTTTTTTTAAATGTATATTTGTAATGTAAATTCGTTATGTAGGTTTTAATGTAATTAAATTTTTAAAAAAAAGGATTTTAGATCTTTGAGGACGAACAGGAAAAACAGTACAAATAGAACAGTTAAACATGGAAAACTATTCGAATAGGACAGTGAAACAGAGAAACAGAATAGATACTAAATTGTAAATCTAAGACTTTGGAAAGCACGTAGATAAACTTATTAAGTTTTCGAAAAGAATAAACCTTTTTTTTAATCTGCTGCATGAATAAAATATCCTTTATAATTGTTTGAAGTAAATTTTTGATTTTCAATATTTTTTAAAGAATATATAAAATTGCGAGTACAAAAACTGCGTAAAATAGTTAATTTGAAATTTTATTTTTACATTATATTCTCTCTTATTTATTTTAAATCTGTATATCTCTTAAAAGACCTCATGTTTTGAGACATTTACATCATCATTTTAAATAGAATAATTTTTTATGGTCTGTCCGAAATATATATATATATATATATATATATGACTACAAATATATATAAATTTTAATTACAAATAAACAAACAAATATTTTCATTTACAGTATTTATGATACATAAAGAAATTATCAAAATTGTTTTTTATATAAGATTTTTATCTCAAATGGAATGTGAACAATTGGACACAAAAGCTATACATACACTGATGAACAAAAGTTAAGCATAAATCGTAAAATGCGAAAAACATGGTGTAAATATTCGTAAAATTATTCCATATTTTTGCGGATATTAATTGGGTGAAGAAGAAACATTGAGTTTATGCAAATCTTTTCAATCCATTACGTCCTGCACGAAACACCGGTGCATGTCGGAACGCGAGAAAACCGATTCACGCAGGATAGGCAGTTCAGACAAGTTTCGTGCAACTGCTGTGTGAAGGAACGTTGTTAACCTTCAAACAAGGTGAATGATGGCACAAGGACGCCAATGGGACATCTTTACGAAAGGAAGAATCGTTGGAATGCTGGAATCTTCACGATTACAAACTGAAGTGTCTCGAATTCTGAATGTGGACCAGTCTGGGATCTCAACACTGTGGCAGAGGTTTCAAAGAACGGGAGATGTTACCCGGAAACCAGTATCATGTCCCCCAAGAGTCACAACCCCTCGTCAAGACCGATATCTGGAAATAAGTGAGCGACGTCAGAGGGACAGTACTGTCAGAGCACTGGATTCGGCACTCACAGTCGGCACAGGAATACGAATCTCGAGACAAACTGTTTACAGGAGACTCAATCATGCTGGCCTGTATGCCAGAAGACCAGCAGTTTGCATTCCCCTCACGTCTGCGCATAAACGCGCTCGGTTGAACTGGAGTTTGAAACATCAACATGGAGTGTGGGAGAGTAGGCCAATGTGATGTTCAGTGATGAGTCCCGGTTTAGTCTGAGTAGTGATTCTCAGCGGGTAACGATATGGAGAGAACGTGGAACACGTTTTGAACCAAGAAAGATAACGGAAATACATCTTGTTCCATCAAGGGGAGTAATGGTATGGCCAGGCATCATGATGGCAGGCCACACAGACCTCCATTTCTTTGATACTTGGTCTATGACTGCTCAAAGATATAGAGACGAAGTTCTTGAGCCTTATATTCGCTTGTTTCGAGGTGCTGTTGGTCCTGACTTCATATTCATGGATGATAATGCGCCATGTCACCAAGCGGTGCTGATTGATGTCTTCCTTGAAACGGAAAACATCCAGAGCATGTCGTGGCCTGCGAACTCTCCTGATTTAAATCCCATCGAGCATATATGGGATATGCTCGGGAGACAAATTGCAGCCCTTTCGCACCCCCAAGCTCCATTACAGAACTGAAGAGAGCTCTCCAAGAAGCTTGGAACTGTTTGAGCCCACAACCCATTCATCATCTCATAGCAAGTATGGTAAATCGCAGTGCAGTGTGCCTGGCTGTCAGAGGTGACCACACGCCTTATTAAACTGCAGCATCAGTATTTTATTTATTGTTTTCTTTCATTTTTTTTCTTTAAAGTGTGAATCCTTGCCATGCTCAGTTTTCTTTCAAACTGTTACTTTGAGTAGTAAAATTAATTATTATATTTCTTTTGATTTGCTTCCTTATTTTATAACCATTTTACACTCGCATATCACGTTTCCCGCCATTCTGATTTACAGTTCCTTCTTTATTCCCATAATTATCAATTATGCTTAACTTTAGGACATCAGTGTATGTATGGTCATTTAGATGAATGTAGACAGAGACACACATGTGTAAAAGCTTGTGGATGGGACACCAATTTAGGTGAGTACTTGTCATTTGATTGAAGCTGAAAATTACAAAGGTGCGTCATCATTAGTCTTCCAGTATCTTCAGAGTACTACGTAATACAAAATCAAATTAAAACAGCATTGAAATCTATTGGATTTACAAAAATAAATCGGTGCAATATTGTACGTATTGTTTAAATACAAATATTGTAATTGTTAGGTTAGTAGATGATACTACAATTTTCATTTGAAACTCTGATATTTGACACGAAACAATTAGCTCCATCTAATATACCTTCGAAATAAAACCTAATAAAATTAAACGTTCATTAATTTCAAATCTCAAATTGATAAAACTGTCGAGCTACATAAAAGTACTTAGAACAATAAAGAAAATAATTAAACTGATTTAATGAGTTGTTTATACAAAGTTATAACACGAATTCTTTAATAATGTACACGTATTGCTACTTCATTCCTTAACGCACACATTTATTATGTAAGAAAAAAAACGGCAATAAAAAGAATCCACTGTTTATATACATATATATTTAAAAACTACAAAATCATTTATTGTTTTTTTTTAATTTTCGATTGTGATCCCCATTACAGCTAAGCGCCAAATATATTGCAATCGTACGCGTGTACATCGATTATATTATTTTCTTTTAGAATTAAAGTTTGGACAAAACATATTTTTATCAATAAAATATTTATTTTTATAATAATTATATAAGTAGTGTAAAACAATTATACTAGTGACATTCATTTTTTTAAAAAAATAATCAAAGTTTTCTTTTGTGTGATATATTCAGGAACAAGGTGCTACACTCAGCTCAACAATTTTTTTTAATATAATGGGCTGCGGATTGGTATTTTTACCATTGCAGACCTAGTACATTTCCAACAGTTGGTATCACTCGTTAGTGTGGCGCCGTATAGGCAGATATCAGCTCAACATATCAATTATTTACACGCGTATATAAGACTTTTCTTTTCCTTTTTTAATTTCTATCCCTTTTATCACAAAATACAGAGCCATGTCTTGAGGAAAATTCTTTTTTCTGGTGTTGGTGAAACCAAACTGAGAAAATGTGGTTCCGTTAGTCGTAGAATACCAAAATATTTTTGAACATCTTTTTTTTTATATTTGTATATTTATGATAGTTTTGTATAAGAATTTCTACTAATTTGCTCCTGAAATCTGAAGCTGGTGCCAGTTCAGGTGTCGTTCTCGTTACTTGACCGAGGCTCAAAATTACAAGTTCCGCCACCAATATCTCTCTTGTGTCTTTATAGTGCGACGTGAACAAAAATTTTCTTTTAAATTTATGAATTTACGATGACGGACTTCAAACATTCTTACGAGGTCAGACGACTAGTTTATATCCGAATGGGAAAATTACAGTAGTATAAAATATATGACCCTGTTCTGGAGTTTGCACAGTTTGGCCTACTTATCCCGTTCGAACTAACTTGAGCGTACACATTAATGGAGAATGTATGCATGTTATTTTTAACAAATAGATTTCCGCCAGACAATGCATTTTTGTGCTAATATTATGGATCCATTTACAAATAGTTGTACTTATAAGAGTTGGTTAATTGAGGCAGATATAATATATGAATTGTTTTTTTTAAACTAAAAACTTTAATCTATCAGTCACAGACACAGATTTTTAAATAGTTATTCTATCACAAACTTTGAAATCATTTAAGTAAAAATACAATTTTTGGCTACATAATTTATTTTGATTTGAACTATTTAGGCTTATAAGAATCTCAAATTATTTTTATTCATTGAAAAACTTTTTCACACTATAATTTTGTAATTATCAGGGTATCAGGAATGTTGCTAAAAATAATCAGAAAAGTGGGAAAAAAACACATATATAAGCATTAAGATTTGTTTTATAACAAAATTGTTGTCTAGGGTAGTTTTCAATCCCAATAAGTACTAACTAAAGAAAATTGAGTGGAATTCTTGTAAAAAAAAATTTTTAATTCATGTTTTGATAAAATTTTCATTCAATTCTGTGAAATGGTGTGGATGATTGGAAAGTGACGTCATCACAAAGACTGAAATTATGTATTTTTTTCTTCGTCATTCGCAGAAGTAGGTAATTTTTTAATATGTAATTTTCAATGTTTTTGTTTTGCATGTTTTTTTCTCATTTTAAATACTTTTAAACGATATTGATCAGACAAGATAAAAAGCTGCTGTAATGGTATTAATGAAATTGTAATTTTTATCAATCCAATATGTATTGGTTTTAAGACGATTCGACGAATATTATTCTGTAAAAATTTATCTTTTAATCTTTTTTTAATTAAAGGAGATTATCTCATGGGTTTTCCCAATCTATACATTGGTAATTAAATAGAGGATTTTGTCAAATAACTATTTTAATTTTAATCAAATAAATTAGATTGAATCTTTTAATTTCCATAAAAAATGAATTTTTAAAAGGGTGAGTCTTATACATGTTTTTAGGCCGGTACGGATGTTTATAGTGTGTTAATCTGTTCCAGTACGGATAATTATACACTACAATAAAAAATAATAAACATGCAAGAAATAATATGTTTCTCAAGTAAATATTCATTTTATCAATGTATGTAACAAAAAATTATTCGCTCGAATAGTTTTCAACAGTATATCAAGTATGTTCTTTACCACACCAGTACCTAAGTCATATAAAAATGAAAATATCTTATACATCATCACTATCAATCATTCAGCAACGATAAAATCATGAGTTTTCGTATTTCCATTGTTATAACCATTTTGAGAATATTTTCTCCAATGACATCGCAAACGATTTCCTTTTTACTGCAGCAGTCATTTATGAAATTTCACTCTTAACCAACTTTTTATTTGTTTAATACAATAAAATAAAATGATTGAAAGGAAGGAATAACAAAATCATAAATCTTACTTTTAGGTTAACAAAAAGAACTTTACAAATGTCCGTTATATCCCATAATTCATTTCTTAAAGACGAATATTTTTCATCATGCAAATTTACAATAAGCATAAAGCAAAAACTTTGGTTTAAAAATATGTTCCATTGGGAATGAACCCATGAGATTTAAAGCCAGTTTAAAGTTTAAATTCAAAGATAAAAGAAACGAATATTAAAGAAACCGAGGGCAGAAATCTTCCTTGAAAAGAGGTTGACAGGAGGGGTGGG